>JACEEZ010013198.1:407500-460000 GCA_016584305.1 Chionoecetes opilio
AATGATCCGTTTTCTGTGATGGTCTGCCCTCAGGGGTAGAGGGAAGGAGGGAGGTTTCACAGAGCGGCATTGTCAGCTGAGCTGCAATCGGCCAATGATAACACGCGCCTCAGATTCTGAGGCTCTGAGCCAATGAGCGTTACGCTACCATACGTGTCTCTCGGCATCGGAGTATTCACTAGTCATCTGGTCTTGTACTAGTCAGGATTCTGTTTCGAGAAAAAAAAGAAAAAAACATAATACCGAAATCCAATACCAACCAAATAATATACCGATACCGGTATACCGATGCAATACTAATACCGATACCGGTATACCGATGCAATACTAATACCGATACCGGTATACCGATGCAATACTAATACCGATACCGGTATACCGGAAAATAAAATTACCGGTAATACCGGTGCTAAAATACCGGTATTTCGGTATACCGGATACCGGTGCACATCCCTAGTGAGTTCTAGTTGTGGGAGTCAGTCGCAGCCAGACCTTGGAGTAGGTCGCTCACGCCTCCCCGGTTGCCTCCCGCTTTGTGGCCCCCCGCCTGCATGGTGCCTGCCTCCCCTCGGTTTTGGACTCTGTTAATTGTATCAGGACTTTATTCAGTAAACGCAAAAAAGGAGTCAGAAGTGTTTCCTTCGCCTGTGTTGATAAGGACTCGTGAACTAATATACAACTCGCCTACACTCGCATACCGAACCGTTTCGTGTGCTTATACGTCAAGCAGTGGTTTGTAACGCCTGTCAGCCTCACAGTGACACCTGGAGTTTGTGGTGGGGTCGAGGGCGTAACAATGTGTATATAATACTCTTCGAAAACTGTATCAGGAAGATACGCTGCCAGACGTACAAACGCACGGGAGGCTACCAAGGGAGGGAGGGGGTGCTTGGGATTAGCCCACTTGTGGTAGTCTATATAAAGTGTCGTATCTCAGGCATCAACAGTCAACACACTGTGGTAAACATTAATGTTTCTTATATACTTTGCTGGTATTCGTCAGTTGCATTTATATATATGTATAAATCAAGAAAGTTCTCTCTGTGTAGGAAAAGTTGTATGTTTCTAGCCCTTCATACTATAATAATCAGGAATAGTGGGCGTGCTGTGAATCATTTGACAAATGCTTATTCTACGATTAATATGTCCCATTTTCATTAAAAACATGCGAGAAAATTATCTACATATATTAATGTAACGAAACTGCAACAGAAAAGGTCTTATAAGAAAGCCCGCAGTATTAAATTTTTACCATGAAAAAATAGAAATACTGGCGTTGTGTGGCAACCCTAGCTTTTACTGTCTATAGGCGTATTACGTGACGAAGGATACTCTTCACCGACTCTTCACCGAAGAGAACATTTGACAATCTGGCCCACAGGGTCATCTGCACCTCACCCCGGGAGGCGGGTACGTCACAAACCCCCGGCTAACACCCGGTACCCATTCACTGCTTGGTGAACAGTGGCTCGGGACCTCGGGTGTTTTTTAAGGAAATCGTCCATTTTTCTCCGCTCCGCCCGTGGATCCAACCCGGGACTTCGCGGTTGTGAACCGAGCGTGCTAACTACTGCACTACGAAGCACCCGTCAGTACGAATGAGTCACTACGTCACTACTTGAGTCACTACGAATAGGCAATTGAGTCGCTACGATAAATGACGAGTCGCTACGAGTTGATACTAGTAGTTACGACCCGGCTACGCATACAAAAGTCGTGACGTTGCGCGGCCAGATTTTGAACATGTCCAAAATTTCCAGCCCCTCGCACGCATACCCAAGACATCTCGCGTCCCTGCCACGACTCTCACTACTTGATACGACTTGATGGCGACTATCCACGAATACCTACGAGTACGCCCACGTGTTTTCGCGAGTAACGAGTCGCCACAATTCGGCGCGCTACTCTAGAATGTGTGAAAGGGACTTATGAGTGTGACAGGGGGGGGGGGGGGGGTAGGTGCAGCCATGCGTTACATAACACTTTCAGATTTTTACCTCCGCCAACGAAGTTGGAGACGTTATGTTTTCACCCCGATCTGTCTGTCTGTCTGTCTGTCTGTCTGTTAGTGTACAGGATTTCTCAAAAAGTTACGAATAGATTTGGACCAAACTCGGTATACCAAGTCTATTTGGTATAAGAAAGAACTGATTACATTTTGGATGAAATCTATTGACAACTGTTGCCATGGCAACCAATTGATGAAATAATCGGCCGGAGGTATGCGCTCATACTGATGCAATCAGTGCATATATATATATATATATATATATATATATATATTATATATATCAAATATATATATATATATATATATATATATATATATAAATATATATATATATATATATATATATATATATATATATATATATATATATATTATATATATATATATATATATATAATTATATATATATATACGTATATTTGATGAAATATTCGGGCGGAGGTATGTGCTCTACTGAGTGCCCCCCCCTAGTTTCACCTGTTTCTAAAGAGATGTACTTATAGAATGACAAAAGAGAGATAGTAAACATTCTGCAATAGACTTTTATAGACTTTTATTATTATGTTTGAAGGAAAAAAATTGGAAACCTTCTAATTGAGGAGGGGGTACTAGCTGGTACGTTACCAAATTTTCTAGGGGGGGTCTGGACATGTGTTACAAGGCGTGACAAAGGGGGAGGAGAGTCATAAATGACCAAAAATACGTTACTTATCTTTTAATGGCCCCAAAGCATCCGAAAAATCATCGTGACTCAAAAGTATTTTCAATCGATTTGCGACGAACGAACTATGTTTTATATGGTGGATTGAGGAAGGATGAAGTGTTTTCAATAGAATGAGCTTGCAACTACAATTGTTCATCGAAATTTTTTAATTCGTGAAGTGTTGTTGTAAGGAATAATCAGCTTTGCTAATAAATTTGGAAAAAAAATATCATACACTTTGAAAATAAATATTCCACTGTTTTTAGAAAAAGAAAGAAAAAAATGTATGCCAATTTTTTCCAACTAGAAATCCGGTCCCTACGTAGTCATCACCACATAATTTCCACATGTTTCCACACTGAATTTTCAACAGTATGAAGTCGTAAGCTACACACCACTAGTTTACCTTTCAAAACAACATTATGTAGCTCCTACCGTCAACAACATAGTTGCCACTGCACTTATGTCGCCAGGCGCCATGTATTACGAATTTAAGCATCACTACTGATTTGTACTGAGGAAGCATGCACAGTAGTTTATATTATGTACCTGTCTTCAGTGGCACATACAAGTTTGTAGTGATGCTAAAATTCCTAATACATATATATGGCGCCTGGCGACATTAGTGCAGTGGCGACTATAGTGTTATTGACGGTAGAATAAATGAGGCACCTCTATCTAGAGGTGCTAAGTGACACAAAAAAAGAATACGTTACCCGCGCCAACACGTTCTACTGGCTTTTAGTCATGGGATATAACACCATAGATCCCTCTGGCTCGGTTTGAAGGATGCCAAATTTCACCTTATAGTAAGGTAACAAAAAGCTGAATTAAAATCCCTTGTAAGAACATGTGCCGATGACGCCTGACCAAAGATGCAAAGATGGAGCTAAAGCGGGTATATCACACGAGGCGTTTCGTCGGACTGTTTCGTCGAACCAAACAAGCATTTGGTTGGACCTGTTCGTCGAACACTGACAACACATCTAGCACACGGTTGGGCCAACCGCTTCACCCAACAATAACAAACAAAGATGAAGCGATGACAGCGAGAGGCGCGGAGAGTTGTTGTTAATGTTTCAACTTTAGGGGCATATATATACGTAGCTACTGGTGATGAAAAGGGAGGAGGTGATTGTTAGAAGAGAACTGCAGCGACAGATGAAGACGCGTTCATGTGGGCTAAATGAGTTTTAGTGGACAAGAACTGCGCGCCGGTTAGGTTAAGTTTCGGTTAGGTTAATTTAATATTCCCGTCAGGGGGTCGAAGGGGACGGAGCCCCTCCCGTTAGAAGGTTAGGTTCGGTTAGGTTAGGATAATAATTTCATCCCAGTAGGGCGTGGCAGAGCCCAAAATCAAGTGGCGGGCGGCCGCCGGCCACTGTTACCTGTGGCCACCGGAACCTGTGGCGGGCGGCCCGCCCGCCCGCCCAATTGCCCAATGGCCCAAAACCACACGCCCAATTGTGTAAGCAATTTCGGTCCTAGTGTGAAATAATACCATATGTAGTCAGTGTCTCAGAAAAGGACCGCGCAGCCCTCGTCTATTTTACCGGATCTTGATATTACAGGTGGCCCCGTAGTGTAGTGCTTAGCACGCTCGACTCACAACCGAGAAGTCCCGAGTTCGATCCCCGGGCGGAGCGAAGACAGATGGGTGGTCTTTCTTAAAACCCGAGCCCCTGTCCACCCAGCAGTGAATGGGGTACCGGGTGTTAGCCGGGGGTTTGTGACCCCCCTCCCGGGGTGGTGGCTTCGGCCAACACTAATTAAGCCCGAGCGGTAGATCACTATGGCTCTGAGGAATTATCCTCTAAACAAACAAACAAACACCACATTCTCTCCAACTCGATCCCTGTCTCAATCATCCGTCCCCTTGTCTCACCAGTCATCACACAATCCCAGCAGCAATAACATCCATTCTCTTCCTGTCCTTTCAACCACCTCATTCATTTCACATCCCATTTCAGTGAAAACCACACGCATCATTTCCATTCTCTTCCCGATATACTTCTCAGATCTCATATTTTACTAGTAATCATTCTACCGCAAAATACAAACACATCAAATCAGCTTCATATTTCTGAAAATCTATCACATATATAATATAGACCGATCTGTATTAATTTTACTGTAACGTATTATATGATGGTGTTCATTTCAATGCTTAATAATTGCTAACACTATTTATAACTTACAGAAAAAGTATAGACTTATTTTGACCGCAGAGTATGTTCGACGTATGTGCAACATTTTGTATAATTTCACAAAACCATTTCATCGAACATGTTCGGCGAAATGATCCTCGAAGTTCGACCAAACAGTCCAACCAAATGGCAAGTTCGACGAAACAGTCCGACGAAACGCACCGTGTGATAGCCGCTTAAGGCCTCCCGCGCTGTTCTCCCGCTCCAACCAATGGTGCGCTTTGCTTACCATGACGTCAGGGGCTCTCAGCCAAACCGAGGCCACCGTGAGAGAAGGCCACGTGAGAATCGCCCGTGACGTCACACCATCTAGTTCTCACCGCTCCGCTCCCCGTACAAGTTTACCTACCTAATACAATGTTTATCAGTATAAAAGATATACTGTTATCTTTGGAAATGTTTGTTCTATAATATTATCAAATAAAAAACCGTAAAACACACAAAAGAAATGCCATTATGAGACTTTCAAGAAATATGCATTAACTTAAACTCTTCGCCATTTAATATTTTGCGAGAAAACTTTTTACATGGAGAATATCAATAGAAGCAGAATTTAATTAGCTTTCCATTGATATATTTCGTTTAGTGATAAATGAATTAGCAGCATGCCTAAATTAGCTTTAACTAAATATAAAAAATAATGAAATCGGGTAATTTCCTACCTAATATATGTTTATCAGTATAAAATATATACTGTTATCTTTGGAAATGTTTGTTCTATAATATTATTAAATAAAAAACTGTAAAGCACACAAAAGAAATGCCATTATGAGACTTTCATGAAATATGCATGAACTTAAACTCTTCGCCATTTAATATTTTGCGAGAAAACCTTTTACATGGAGAATATCAATAGAAGCGGACTTTCATTAGCCTTTCATTGATATATTTTGTTTTCTGATAAATGAATTAGAACTATGCATAAATTAGCGTTAACTAAATAAATAACCATCAATCAAGAAAAATTACCCGATTTCATGATTTTTTATATTTAGTTAACGCTAATTTATGCATACTGCTAATTCATTTATCACTAAACGAAATATATCAATGGAAAGCTGATTAAATTCCGCTTTTATTGATATTCTCCATGTAAAAAGTTTTCTCGCAAAATATTAAATGGCGAAGAGTTTAAGTTAATGCATATTTCTTGAAAGTCTCATAATGGCATTTCTTTTGTGTGTTTTACGGTTTTTTATTTGATAATATTATAGAACAAACATTTCCGAAGATAACATTATATCTTTTATACTGATGAACATTATATTAGGTAGGTAAGCTTGTACGGGGAGCGGAGCGGTGAGAACTAGATGGTGTAACGTCACGGGCAATTTATCAGGCCTTCTCTCACGGTGGCCTCGGCCAAACACGCCACGTCCCCTCGCGGGCGGGCCCGAGGAGGGCTTGGGGCAAACAGTAGTCTGTTGTCTCGCAAAAAACATTAATTGTGGATTATTATTAAATACATTTTGGGGGGATTATTGAATATTTTAAAACAAATTATGATGTATAAATCTTTTTACTTACAATAGACCTGTCTCTTGGCAAAATAAATGAAAAATAGTCGTAATTCTAAATCTAACTTAATTATGAGGGTAATTTGTATAACTAGCGTCCGTAGAAAGAACAAAAATAACGATTTTTATTTTTAATATAAATCGATAGATAACTTAATAAATGGACATTATCCACAATACCACCTTCTCAATTGATAGAGAGTGGTAGTTTTGTCTCCTCCCTTCGTAATGAGGGAGGTGTTCGATTCCCTGTAGGGAAAATAGAGTAAAAATATTGTAACGCGGGAAAATGAGTGAATCCTGTGACTCACGATTGACGGGAAGTTTACACAAAGTTGTGAGCGTAAAGTAATATATAGCCATTTAATAAATAGTAATTTTTCTTCACTCTTCAGTCCCAATTCATTTTGATATAGGTATCCGTCCATATGTTCGTAGTCTCGTAGTCACTTGTGACGTCACGGCAAGAAGGCGAGATAGGGTTGGCAAACAGACGTTCTTCCTCTCTCTTCTCGACCTTGCTGGCGACTGGTCGGGTATAGGGAGTCGTTCCTGATAACCCTTTATAAAGGGTTTTGTTCCTGGGGAGGTGAGCGGAGCGGAGTGGTGAGCACACCGGTTTGTGGCACACGTGCTTCATGGCGAGAGTTGGAACCCGCTGAGTGGCATCAGAGGGAGTGACCGTTCTGGACACCAGTATTAAGAGCTAAGGCCATGTTTCATCTCGAGTGTTTATGTGTAGATAGGTATATTACCTAGTGACGGTGGTTAGAAACTTTTGGGATAGTGTTAAGCCCAAGTGAGAATGGACCCGTTTACTCACACCTAAAACACGGAATTTTGTGAAGCTTTGGATGAAATATAAGCTACTTATCACTGTACTCATATTCATTTTGCTTAAAAATGCACCATGAATGAGATATATGCAGTTTTTTGGGCCAAAATATGACGTGGCCGCGGAACGCGCTGTGATTGGTTGTGACGTAGTCAGCGCAGAAACATCCCTTCCGCTTCCTTCTCTACCCCGCTTCCTCGCCTATATAGCTGGACAAAGAGAACACACTGTTTGTTATGTGCCAATCTGCTAAAACACCACGATTAAAACACCAGAGAGTGTTCATATCTCTGTCCAAAGACAAGAAAAAAAGTAAACAGTGGTGGATGTCTACTATGGGCGTGATTCCCCTGAGGGAACACACATGTTACTCGTGTGTGTGTGTGTGTGACACTGCGTGTGTGTAGTATACATAGTACTACGTACGGATTGGTGATTGGTGTTTGTCTGTGTATGCAGTGATGAAGTAACAAACGCCTACACACACACATGCACACACACATACACAACACACGCAGCGTTGTGTTATTGTGACTGCTGTGGGCACGGGAAGCATCCAAAAGAACATAATAACATAAGAAAATAAGGAAGCTACAAGAGGCCGTGAGACCTACACGAGGTAGTTCCTGTAGTGATTGTGAATTTCCCCTTCACCTAGGGCCCTAGGCGATTCATTATGTACTCTTGACGAACTCATAGAAAAACAGGTATAGAGTGAGAGCGCCTTCCACCCACCCACACACACACACACATCTGATCAAGAGCACACTGCGCCTTCCACACACACACATATGTATATATATATATGTGTGTGTGTGTGTGTATTTACCTAGTTGTATTTACCTAGTTGTAGCATACAGGAAAAGAGCTATGCTCGTATTGTTCCGTCTCCTAATCTACTATTATCCAGCTTGCCTTTGAAGTCCTGAATACTTCTTGCATTGTGTGTGTGTGTGTGTGCGTGGAAGGCGCAGTGTGCTCTTGAAGGATGTGTGTGTGTGTGTGTTGGTGGAAGGCGCTCTCATTCTACCTGTTCTTCCATGAATTCGTCCATGATGTGTATGTATGTGTATTGGTGGAAGGCGCTCTCATTCTACCTGTTCTTCTATGAATTTGTCTATGATGTGTATGTATGTGCGTTGGTGTAAGGCGCTCTCATTCTACCTGTTCTTCTATGAATTCGTCTATGATGTGTATGTGTGTGTACGTGTTGGTGGAAGGCGCTCTCATTCTACTTGTTCTTTTATGAATTCGTCTATGATGTGTGTGTGTGTGTGTGTGTGTGTGTGTGTGTGTGTGTGTGTGTGTGTGTGTGTGTGTGTGTGTGTGTGTGTTGGTGGAAGGCGCTATCATTCTACCTGTTCTTCTATGAATTCGTCTATGATGTGTGTGTGTGTGTGCAGGTGGAAGGCGCTCTCATTCTACTTGTTCTTCTATGAGTTCGTCTATCTGTCTAGCTGTAGGCTACATGTCATTGTAGGTTCATTTGAGCTCTTTGTAAGGAGTTGCGATGCCTAAAGTCATCACTTGCCTGTTGTCATGGGTCACTTGTCCCTGTCTAATCACTTCTTACTTATAAACTACAACTGATATATTCACAAACACAGTGAAAACCTACCACAAAACTTGCAGGAGGATTATTGGCCATCTTGCGGTAGTAGGGGTAATGCAAGTTAATGTTACTGTGGAGCGGCCCGCTGCGGCCGCTTGACAACTCTGCGTTATTGACGTCACAGCATGGCGCCGGTCGTTTTGGGGCGCACACATTTTCCTCCACTTAAAATGGCTGTATCATCAAAAATACTGCTCACATCGAAAATTCAGCATCACTGCCCTACTATATGAGTCTTGAAGATTTCCAATCTATCGTTACCTCAAGTAGAGTAAATGGGTCCATTGAGTCGTTTCGGGTATTATTATTGTTTCGTGATTTTGGTGAAACCTTAGCGTGGGGATGTGATTACTGATATATATATCTTGATAATTATAAAGAAACCCTGTTAACCCCTTCACGCCTAGATCTTTCCTTTGCTATATAAAATTGTCTGTTGCCGAGCCATAAAATTACGAAAAATAACTAAATATACCAAATTAGTTAGTGGACAAGGATACTAAACAGGTCATATGTATAAAATATTGCTTATATTCACTAAAAATCGTCTAATGGCACCCAAATTACAATGGAAATTCCGTTCTGGGTCTCAAGGGGTTAACAGTCGTTCATTTGATTCAGTTACCCTCATATATTCTCTGAATTCTTTTCTTTTTTCCCACTTAATGTGGGTGGTGGCAGCGTAATCGCCAGGTTTGTTGAGCCCTTCACATTAACATCTAGCTAAAAGGGGGGGCACTACAATATAATATAGTTGTGAATGGGGGTTTTCGTATTACTGGTAGGAATGCACTAGGTTCATGCTGTGGGCTGTAAATAACCAGTCGTTCCCTTTTCTTGGTTTATTCAAGGATAACAACAAACTCTTTCACACACTTGCAGTCAGTTCAGTTCAGATGTTGATCTCTCTCTCCACTCGTTCCACTCGTTCCACTCGTTCTTTTGATCTCCACACAAGGCACGTGTGAATCGTTATGGAGACCAAACTTCTCTGCCTCAAAAAGTGAGCGTCCTTTTTCTCTGAAGCTATGAACGTGACGTCACATACACGTCACGTCTTAATTCTACCAAGCGCAACAGTGTTCGCCCTGCTTTTGTTTTGGCCTCACCCAATCAGGAAAGGGTTCAAAGTTGCTGAACTTATCTAATCCTTATCTAAACTGTCATCTCATGTTATGACTTGGAGGAAGATTTACGACTTTTTGGGTAGGTTTCTGATACTCTCAGCGTTATATATATATATATATATTTTTTTTTTCTCTCTCTCTCTCTCTCTCTCTCTCTCTCTCTCTCTCTCTCTCTCTCTCTCTCTCTCTCTCTCTCTCTCTCTCTCTCTCTCTCTCTCTCTCTCTCTCGCTAATCCATCATTCCTCTACGCTTATTCCTATGCTTAATCCAGACTAAAAGACCTATTACATAGTTATAATGATATTAGGTATAAATTAAGGGAATGTAAGTAAAATATAAGTATTGGAATATGGTAAATAAACAATCCCAGTTGTATTAACCATTACTACCTTAATTAGAAACGACTGTTTTAAATATAAGCAGCCGTTATAATTTTTTCGCCTCAGGATTGACACAGGTAGATATTATGTATTCGTGTGGCCCGAGGTTGAAAGGGGGTTCAGGCCACTTTTTTTAGATCCCACCAAAGCAAGACGGCATTAACCTCTTGCTAGCTTCTCAAGTAAAAGACGAGAAGTTGTATATATCAACTTGTATATACGTATTAACCGAGTCTTCGATTAAACCAAGGACGTCTTAGCAACACAGCGACAACTCGCCGGCATTAAACCTGACTGCTCACCCCGAAGCCACTCACCTCCGGCCTCGATTCCGCCAGACTACCACGCCGGCCTGACTACTGTCCGTGGAATATTTGATGAAGTCCTCCAAGCCATATTAACCCTCCAATACACCTGAACAGTACCTTAGTTAGTGCTAGCTGGGGTATAGTGTCGGGAATATATAGGTTGGGTATTTTGGGGGTAAGAATTCGAGTCAGTGAATAAACTTATCTTTTCTGTGTCATAATTTTTCACACTAACGATTATTTTTCATACATAAAATTTGTCTGTATCTTTTGTAGTTGCAGAAATGTCGATCCCCAAATATTTCAAATCTTTAATTGCGCTTTCTGGCGTTTAACAATTATGTCCCTTAGCTCCCTCTGGTTCGAGGCGCCTCAGATGCTTCACACATGTGCACCCCTACCCTCTCCCCCCCAGTGACGTACGGCCCCTACTGGCTGCACTTGAAGGAGGCGTGGGCGCAGCGAGACAACCCTAACCTGCTCTTCATGTTCTACGAGGAGCTGAAGCAGAACACACAGCAGGAACTCAAACGACTCAACGACTTCCTGGGCACCAAACTGACTCAAGAACAGTTAGAAAGTGTGAGTTAATAGAATTACTGACTTTGCTCCTGTGTTTTCGTACGTAAATGTAAAGCTAAATTGGCCATCTCTGATCCTTCCTATTAGAATTCCTTTATTTGCTGCTGTAAGGGAATTGGCGATACGCATTTCTTTATGGTTTTTTTTGAAGCCCCATATCCCATATAAAGTCAGTCCCATATAATGTAAGAAAAAAAATGCTTAAAATTTTCGTTACAGAGGATATATAGATAAATATGATTAAACAGTACATATAACAAAAATAATATTGTCCATAAGTTAACGAGTCTTAATAATGTCTCTAAAGAGCCATATTTTTTTCACTATTCTTCTGTCCATTAATTCCTGTCCGTCATTATATTCTCATCATCTCATTTTCATCATCTCACTGCACAGAGTATTAAGATTCCGTTGTACAGGCCCGTTATCTCTATCCAGATAAATAAAAATAAAAAAAAATGCGGACAGGAGGTTTCTAGCGACCAATCACTGGTGAACACAATTTTCGCTGAGTTAGATCTGACACTTGTTTTTGACTAACTTTAGGGTTCTAAATCCAAAAATGACCCCAGTTTTTCGCCAACACATCAACTTTTTCAGCTACATGATACCCTCGCTTTGTCTCAAAAACCATAAAAATACCGCATCTAACAAATTTGTGCTTATTTTACAGTTTAAAAAATTTACATACAATGGAAAAAAAAATATGGCTTGACTGTAATGTTATACAAAGTTATTTTGTTCATACAAAGGATATTGTTACTGTAAGTCAAACTGTGTGCAAATAGATCAATTAATCGTCCAGACTAGAGTACCTTGAATAATAGAGTAGTGACAACTCGATTTATGGGCGCCATCTTAGTGCCAGGGCCTCTTTGTTCACTCTAGACCCGGGGAAGTTCTCAAGGCATGACCCCGCAGTATATCATGTTATACATGTATAAAGGATATACTGTTATCTTCGGAAATGTTTGTTCTATAAGATTATCACATAAAACACAGTAAAACACATTAAATAAAGGTCATTATGAGACTCAGAAGAAATATGCATGAACTTACAATTCCCTTAAACACGTCGTCATGTAAAACTTTGTGGGACAACTTATAAGATGGAAGATATCTATAGAAGCAGAATTTTATTAGCTTTCTATTGATATATTTCGTTTTCTGATACATACAGTAGTACCATGCAAACATTAGCGTTAACTAAATAAATCGCCGCGCCGGCCGCTCTCTCTCTCTCTCTCTCTCTCTCCCTCCATCTCTCTCTCCGTGAAAGAGAGAGAGAGATGAGAGAGAGAGAGAAGAGAGAGAGAGAGAGAGAGAGAGAGAGAGAGAGCGTTACCAAAATACTTTTTCTACTTTATATATATATATATATATATATATATATATATATATATATATATATATATATATATATATATATATATATATATATATATATATATATATTAGAAAATTATATATATATATAGTTTGGTAACTCTCTCTCTCTCTCTCTCTCTCTCTCTCTCTCTCTCTCTCTCTCTTCTCTCTCTCTCTCTCTCTCTCTCTCTGTCTCTCTCTCATATCTCTCTCTCTCTCACGGAGAAATTAAATAAGAAATTAAATTAGAGAAATCTCTAATTTAATCTCTAATCGAGAGAGAGAGAGAGAGAGAGAGAGAGAGAGAGAGAGAGAGAGAGAGAGAGAGAGAGAGAGAGAGAGAGAGAGAGAGAGAGAGAGAGAGAGAGAGAGAGAGCGGCCGGCGCGGCGATTTATTTAGTTAATGCTAATGTTTGCATGGTACTACTGTATTTATCAGAAAACGAAATATATCAATGGAAAGCTAATAAAATTCTGCTTCTATAGATATCTTCCATCTTATAAGTTGTCCCACAAAGTTTTACATGACGACGTGTTTAAGGGAATTGTAAGTTCATGCATATTTCTTCTGAGTCTCATAATGACATTTATTTAATGTGTTTTACTGTGTTTTATGTGATAATCTTCTAGAACAAACATTTCCGAAGATTACAGTATATCATTTATACATGTATAACATGATATACTGCGGGGTCATGCCTTGAGAACTTCCCCGGGTCTAGAGTGAACAGAGAGGCCCTGGCACTAAGATGGCGCCCAGTAGCGTTTAACATAGGGCCTATGAATGGCGGTACCCTCTTATTACAGAGACCCTAGTCCAGACCAGGGGCGTATCTAGGGAAAGTAGCGCCCAGGGCAAGCACTGGAATTGCGCCCCTGATGGTGGGGGTGGGGGACCAGCGAAGGGAGCCTCTGCAGCTGGGGGTCCGAGAACATTTCCGAAATATGAGCAATTCTAGGAGCATTTGGAAGCCATATTCAAAGCTATATATAGGTAATTAGTTTGATTTGGCGCCCCCCTTTTGATAAAAAAAAAAATTCTCCACTATATAAATTGCCATTGTGGAGGAGGACACACTTTAAGCTCCGCTTTGAGCTATCGATGAACAGATGCCATTCAGTTGAGTTGTAGATTGGAATTCTCAATTCCTCCAGTAAACCCTGTATGTCATGGCAATACACAATACTGTCACTTCGAAAATACTGCAGAAATGCACTTTCTCTGGATCGAAAGTAGGATACCTTCGCTCCTTTTTCAAGCAAATTTTTCTCATTCAGTCTTGATGCAAGGAGTTCTGAAGCCTTTTGTGATTGTCCTAAATCTCGTGCCAAATAATTCATCTCATGCTGATCGAATCTCTTACGAACTGAGTCATATTCAATTTCAAAATCTGCATCATTGCTGTCACAGAGTTCTTCATCATAATACAGATCTTCAAGAGAGGGTAGTTGAACGAAAACTGGCACTGGGATTTCAGCTGAATGAGGCACTGGACGTATAGCTGATGGTAGACTAGGATACTCGATTTTACATTTGTTTTTCTTGTTATTTCCTGAAGTTTTCACTAAACAAAAGTAACAGTCTGTGCAGTGATCTTTTGGCTCTCGCCAAACCATAGGTGTATCAAAGGTCAACTTATCACGTGTTCCCTTGGGCCACATCCGTAAACTCTGGACACACTGCTTGCACACCTTGTGAGGAGCCCAAGACTAGTCTTGATCACCAAGTTTTACTTAAAAATATGCAAAATAGACTTACTTGACAAATGAGCTGATGTTTGCCCTTTGACTGGGAATGTTGAAACTGCCACAGATATAGCAAAACGACTCAGGGCTGTTTAGGCACTTACGACGAAAAATAGCACAGGTAGACATGATCTGAAGAAAAACAAAACATAAAAGCTTACATAAGGTCTGCTAACCCCTTGTATACATACTTTTATGTATTGTTTGCAGAATACTCACCTTATAGAGCGGCACACAACCTCTCATCGCACTGTCTCACGTGTAACTGAATAGACAAATTACAAGCTGTCGCCGTTTGCTAATAGCGCCTCTTCTACGAGTCGCGGTCAAAGTGTTAATACAATTAATAAATAAAATAACTAATTTAGCTCTTTTCCTTCCAATATTTATGATTAACAATAAATACATAATAAAATAATAAAAGCAATCGGCTGATCAGTCCTATTACTTACGAACAAACAATACAATTTTGCTTATTCAGAGCGTACGTAAACTAGATAAAAAAAAAATTGACGTGATAGAAGAAAACTGACTGTAGTTTTGAAATCAGCATGGCAATTTTAGTCTAAAGAAGTGAAAAATCGAACTAAACAGAAATTATGTTCAAATTTGTTCCCCAGTGAATTCATATTATTCCAACTCAAACAATCTAAATATGAGTGTTGCTATGTCATTTGATATAGCAGCACTCATATTTAGGTTGTTTGGGCTGGAATAATATCAATTATAATTATTGGTCGCTAGAAACCGCCTGTCCGTAGTTTTACCTATCTGGATCGAGATCACGGGCCCTTACAACGGGACCTTAATACTCAGTGCAGTTGTCCCATGCATTGTGCTTCCTCTTATTCATCTTCCTCATTCTTCCCTAATTCATCAGTTTTGTTTTCCTTCATTTCTCATTTATTCCCCATTCACTCTACACTTCATTCTTTCTTAACTGTATACCACTCTCTTCGTTTTCTTAATTCTCCTTCTTCCTCATTTATTTGTTATCTCATATCCTTATCATTTCCTAATATCTTTGTTATTCTTCATTTCCTTTTTACTCTCATTTCCTTGTCATCCCCTCATTACCATATTTTTTCATTTCCTGGTTATCTCCTCATTTCCTAGTTATCTCCTCATTTCCTAGTTATCTCCTCATTTCCTAGTTATCTCCTCATTTCCTAGTTATCTCCTCATTTCCTAGTTATCTCCTCATTTCCTAGTTATCTCATTTCCTAGTTATCTCCTCATTTCCTAGTTATCTCCTCATTTCCTAGTTATCTCCTCATTTCCTAGTTATCTCCTCATTTCCTAGTTATCTCCTCATTTCCTAGTTATCTCCTCATTTCCTAGTTATCTCCTCATTTCCTGGTTATCTCATTTCCTAGTTATCTCCTCATTTCCTAGTTATCTCCTCATTTCCTGATTATCTCCTCATTTCCTAGTTATTTCCTCATTTCCTAGTTATCTCCTCATTTCCTAGTTATCTCCTCATTTCCTAGTTATCTCCTCATTTCCTAGTTATCTCCTCATTTCCTAGTTATCTCCTCATTTCCTAGTTATCTCCTCATTTCCTAGTATTTATCTCCTCAATTTCCTAGTTATCTCCTCATTTCCTAGTTATCTCCTCATTTCCTAGTTATCTCCTCATTTCCTAGTTATCTCCTCATTTCCTGGTTATCTCATTTCCTAGTTATCTCCTCATTTCCTGGTTATCTCCTCATTTCCTAGTTATCTCCTCATTTCTTAGTTATCTCCTCATTTCCTGGTTATCTCATTTCCTAGTTATCTCCTCATTTCCTAGTTATCTCCTCATTTCCTGGTTATCCTCATTTCCTGGTTATCCTCATTTCCTAGTTATCTCCTCATTTCTTAGTTATCTCCTCATTTCTTAGTTATCTCCTCATTTCTTAGTTATCTCCTCATTTCTTAGTTATCTCCTCATTTCCTAGTTATCCTCATTTCCTAGTTATATCTTCATTTCCTTGTTATCTCCTCATTTCCTTGTTATCCCATTTCCTTGATATTTTCTCATTTCCTAGTTATTCCCTCATTGCCTAGTTATCCCATTTCCTAGTTATATCGCATTTTCTAGTTATCCCCTTTCCTTAATATTCCCTCATTTCCTAGTTATCCCCATTTCCTTGTTATTCCCTTTTCTACTTCTTAGCTAACCTCCCTTGGTCATCCATCCTCTATTTATCATTATTTTCTTAGCAGCTGGTTAAAATCTAATGATAATTTTATTAAATCTAGTGATAATTTAATTAAATCTAGTGATAATTTAATTAAATTAGTGATAATTTAATTAAATCGTGATAATTTAATTAAATCTAGTGATAATTCAATTAAATCTAGTGATAATTTAGTTAAATCTAGTGATAATTCAATCGTACTTCCAATATATTCCACTTTCTCTGTATATGCATCCCTTTCTTCCCATACGTATTTTTGTTTATTTAATCTAGAAATGCTACTTATATTTGTGTTTTTATTCTTCATTGCTTTTTAGCAAATTTTCATATTTAAGCCCTCATTATACTATAAAATTATCATGTTCCATTGCATTCTTTTAGATATATTTTTTAATTCACTTCCATTACTGTTATCATGATACATCAAGAACAAAAATATTAACACTTAAAATTATATTTTTCATACAATCGTCCCTTTTACTTAACTCAATTCATTTTGTTGTTTATATTCTGTGTTATAGTGGCAATGTTAGGTTGAGGAAAGTGAATGGTACGAAACTGGCACCAATGACTGTTCTTCATACCCATTATTCAAATACGTAGACGAACTTTTCATTTATGTCAACTTCAGGGAGACTTAACCAAGCTGCATGAATGGAGCATCAAATGATTATTGGACGTCAATACTGAAAAATGTCATGTTATGGAATCAGGTCAGGAGACAGCAAGAGACCAAGCTGGGGACATTGATATTATTAAATCTTCCATGGAAAAGAATCTAGGTCTAATTATTTACAGCAGATTGTCACCCTGAAGATCATATAAATTTAAATAAGACAAGCATATGGATTCATGGTAAATGTGGGACTGGCATTTACATAAATATAGATGAAGAAATTGTGAGGATACTATTAACAGTGTTTATCAGACCAAGCTTAGAATATGCAACAGTGGAATGGAGCTCCCACTTGAAAAAAACGCAAAAGCAAATTAGAAAAGGCCCAAAGGACAGTTGCTAGAAGTGTCTGAGAAACCTCAGCCTCCAGGAATGGGTCAGAAAGAACTTACCATCACTACCGCACATAAGAGAGAGAGGGAATCTCAATACATGTGCAACCAGTACAGAGCAAATGGATAAAGAGACTTCAGAACCCATGCAATAACAGAGCAAGAGGACACAGTAAGAAACTATATTCGTAAAAGCTGCCATCAAAAATGTCTCAAACTGTCCATGTAGCAAAGGAACAGAGCGCAGAACTGTCATGTGCACGCAGCAGGAGCAGAGAGTGATTGTTCTGATTCAGTATTCCGCTTGGCGTCATTTTGTGAACATTGAGATGTGTGTTACACGTAATTTTGCGGTCAAGTTCACGTACTGAGTACCGATTTTAGAATGGTCTTCAGACTTGAGTAGAGAGCAAACATCAAATTCTGTGTTAAGCTCGGGAAATTGGTGACGCAGACCCTTGAAATATTTAAGCAGGCCTACAGCGATGAAGCAAGGTGCCAAATGACGTGTTTTGAGTGGCACTCGCACATTAAGAGACGAGAGGGTATAGAACTCCACTGGAAGATGATGAGAGGTCAGGATAACCTTCAATGAGCACACCTAAAAACAATGAGAAAATTGCACCTATAATTATGCATCAGGATAGTCAATGAAGTTGATGATATTGTCAACGTCTGATTTGGATTAGTTCAGGCAAGCCTTACATCTAATTTGAACATACATCACGTCACTGCCAAGTTCGTGCCCAGCCTCCTCACCCCAGAGCAAAATCACCCCAATGCCCGCTCGCAGTGCATTGAAAACGCACGCGTTTTTGGCTCACACCAACACTATCATCATTCCTCACCACCCTACTCGCCGGATTTACGGATTTGGCTCCCTGCAACTTTTGCCTTTTCCCCAAGATGAAGTCAAAGTTGAAGGGTCGCCATTTTAACTCCATCGAGATCGAGCGTGAATCTCAGGTGATGCTTGACAAGCTTTTGAATGTTATGAAAAAAGGGAAATGCTGAATCTATGGATATTTTTTATCTTTTAGCTGATTTAAAAGAAAAAGAAAACACTGAGATTATGAAAATGTCCGTGCAAATTGATGGCAGATTATTAGCAAATCCTAGATGTCTCGGTTTTTATATCCCATTGTCTTGACTACTTAATTGTTTAATTGCTCATAGCCTCTGCTCACACACGGTCCTCTTCCCCCACTATTTCTGAACGTTTCTATACCATCAGTGTGTCATGCATTTCCCCTTCAGGTGGCTCACTACACCAGCTTCCCGGAGATGAAAGCTCGGGACGGACACGGGATGGGTTCTCACGCCTTAAACGGTGACATTGTGAAGAAGGAAGGCGGCTTCTTTAGAAAAGGTAGTGTACACAGGTATCTTGGGGTAAACATGATAAATAGCTCATCTGCCTGACTGGGTACGTTGTAAGACTAAGAGGTAAAGATTCCAGAAGTATCTTGGGGTAAACATGATAAATAGCTCATCTGGTTGACTGGGTATGTAAAAGGTGAAGATTCCAGAAGTATCTTGGGGTAAACATGATAAATAGATCATCTGGTTGACTGGGTACGTTGTAAGACTAAGAGGTAAAGATTCCAGACGTATCTTGGGGTAAACATGATAAATAGCTCATCTGATTGACTGGGTACGTTGTAAGAGGTAAAGATTCCAAATTTAATAACTTCTTTGGAGCAAAATGCAAAGAAGGAATCCAGTATTGTAAATTTTAGCCAACTATCTCTTCCTGTCCCGCCTCATATTTCTGACTTACTATAAAAAAAGGAGTGTCATGTCATAGTTGGTCATCTCAATATCTTAGCTTTAACCCCTTCACGCCCAGATTTTTCCTTTGCTATAAAAAATTGTGTGTTTCCAAGCCATATAATTACGAAAAGTAACGGAATATACCAAATTAGTTAGTTGACAAGGATACTAAACAGGTCATATCTATACAATATTGCATATATTCACTAAAAATCGTCTAATGGTACCCAAATTACAATGGAAATTACGTTCTGGGTCTCAAGGGGCTAATGATAGTAGCAAAAAGCCATCTTCTATCCATAATAAACTCTGTAATCCTCCTTCCACTCACAACTATGGTAAATTTAGAACTATAAAATACTGACTTTCTTCCCCCTTAACGCAGCCTTAAAGTAATCGTCCAGACCCATTTTTTCTTTGCATAATTATGTTGAATGATCATTCAAAATACCTAATCCACAAAAAATAATTCATTTCCACGCCTTATTTCCCTAAAAACATGACTTTTGTAAAAAGCGCGGGAAAAACAACAGCCCCATTCCAGCCGTGGCGGGAAACATGCTGATGACGTCACGGCAGGAAGCCTCCCAGCCCGGTGCTCATACAAATACACGTAAACTCAGAAAAAAATATAAACTTGAAGAATTTTGGGTGTTTCTGCTATATTTTTTTTTGCGATATGGCATATACTTGCATCCTTCATGGGTACAGCAAGGAAGCTGTGCCTTTCCAGAGAGCTTAGCACCTATTTTCGACCTATTTGGCCATGATATGTGTGTGCAGCGCCGGGGAGTGGCTGGTGAATGGAGCGCGACAAGACAATGTGCTTCACACTGCGCGCCTCTCACCCGCCACTCCCCGGCGCTGCACACACATATCATGGCCAAATAGGTCGGAAATGGATGCTAAGCTCTCTGGAAAGGCACAGCTTTCTTGCTGTACCCATGAAGGATGCAAGTATATACCATATCGCAAAAAAAATAATATCAGAAACACCCAAAATTCTTCAAGTACTATATATTTTTTCTGAGTTTACGTGTATTTGTATCAGGGCAGGGCTGGGAGGCTTCCTGCCGTGATGTCACCGAGCCGTGGTCCGTCGTCTGCTGATCATCAGTTGTGTTTTGAGAGCTCGGGGAATTTACAGATTTTGAATGCGGATCATTTAGAAACGGGTGACTGGATGCAAAAAGTGACACCATATTGTTGATATACTCGATCATGGCTATATTTTGACTGCATTATATCAGGAATGATGAAATGGAATATAAATATAGCCATGATCGAGTATATCAACAATATGTTGTCACTTTTTGCATCCAGTCAGCCGTTTTTGAATAATCCGCAATCAAAATCTGTAAATTCCCCGAGCTTCCCATACGCTGCTGGCAACTGGCAGACGACGCACCATGGCGCAGTGACGTCATCCCAGGCGATACCTCCCTCCCGCGCCATGCTAACAGTACGTAAACCTAGGCAACAAACATAGTACTTGAAGAATTTTGGGTGTTTCTGATAGCTTTTTTTTGCGATATGGTATACACATGCATCCTTTATTGGTGCAGCAAGAAAGCTGTGCCTTTCCAGAGAAGTTTGCACGAGTATCCGACCAAAAGGACCACAAGAAATGTGTAAAAAATGTTGGAGCGTCGGACGAGGGCTCAATGGAGAGCCATCGCAATGGGATGAAGGTAGGAAACGGGGGTAAGTGTTGGTGGTGGGGGAAGGGGATGGGTGTTGGTGGTGGGGGAAGGGGATGGGTGTTAGGGGTGGGGGAAGGGGGTGGGTATTGGTGGTGGTGGAAGGGGATGGGTGTTGGTGGTGGAGAAACGGGGTGGATGTTGGTGGTGGGGAAAGGGGATGGGTGTTGGTGGTGGGGGTAGGGGATGGGTGTTGGTGGTGGAGAAACGGGGGTAGATGTTGGTTGTTGGGGAAGGGGGTGGATGTTGGTGGTGGTAAAAGGGGATGGGTGTTGGTGGTGGAGAAACGGGGGTGGATGTTGGTGGTGGGGGAAGGGGATGGATGGATGTTGATGGTGGGGGAAGGGGATGGATGTTGGTGGTTGGGGAAGGGGATGGGTGTTGGTGGAAGGCGATGGGTGTTGGTGGTGGGGGAAGGGGATAGGTGTTAGTGGTGAGGGAAGGGGATGGGTATTGGTGGTGGGGGAAGGGGATGGGTGTTGGTGGTGGGGAAACGGGGGTGGATGTTGGTGGTAGGGGAAGGGGATGGATGGATGTTGGTGGTGGGGAAGGGGATGGATGTTGGTGGTGGGGGAAGGGGATGGGTGTTGGTGGTGGGGGAAGGGGATGGGTGTTGGTGGTGGGGTGAAGGGAATGGGTGTTGGTGGTGGTGGAAGGGGATGGGTGTTGGTGGTGGGGAAACGGGGGTGGATGTTGGTGGTGGGGGAAGGGGATGGATGGATGTTGGTAGTGGGGGAAGAGGATGGATGTTGGTGGTGGGGGAAGGGGATGGGTGTTGATGGAAGGGGATGGGTGTTGATGGAAGGGGATGGGTGTTGGTTGTGGGGGAAGGGGATGGGTGTTAGTGGTGAGGGAAGGGGATGGGTATTGGTGGTGGGGGAAGGGGATGGGTGTTGGTGGTGGGGGAAGGGGATGGGTGTTGGTGGTGGCGGAAGGGGATGGGTGTTGGTGGTGGGGAAACGGGGGTGGATGTTGGTGGTGGTGGAAGGGGATGGGTATTGGTGGTGGGGGAAGGGGATGGGTGTTGGTGGTGGGGGAAGGGGGAAGGGGATGGATGTTGGTGGTGGGGGAAGAGGATGGGTGTTGGAAGTGGGAATGTGGGTGGGAACGGGGGTGGGTGTTGGGGGATGTGGGTGGGGGAAGGGGATGGGTGTTGGAAGTGGGAATGAGGGTGGGAACGGGGGTGGGTGTTGGGGGAAGGGGATGAAGCAGGGTGAATAATGGCAGATTCTTGAAGGACTCCAGCATCCCCCCCTCTCTCTCTCTCGCTCTCGGTGAAACACCTCATATGACGTCATCAATAATATTCGCGGGCCGGTTGGAACGATGAAAGTTTTTTTCCCGCGTTTTTTACAAAAGTCTTTTTTTTTATGGAAATAAGGCGTGGAAATTAATATTTTTTTGTGGATTAGGTGTTTTGAATGTACATTCAACATATTTATGCAAAGAAAAAATGGGTCTGGACGATTACTTTAATATTACCCCCCTTGCAAGAGAGATAGGGGACTGACTTTAGGGCCAAATAGGCTTTAGGGCTGACTTTAGGTCAAATTACTGACTCTCTTTCCCCTTTAACGCAGCCTTAATATTACCCCCCTTGCAGGAGAGATAGGGGACTGGAAGGGCAAGTACACACCCGAGTTATCAGCCAAGATGGACCAGTGGATCAAGACTAACCTGGCTGACCTTGGCATCAACTTCAAATATGGGGCATAAAGGGTGTCACAAAGCATGCAGTTATAAAGTAACCTATGTCCAATATCATCATCATTATCAATACTGGAATATATATTGAATTTTAATGAAGCTTATCAAAAGAATAATCATTATCAATACTGGATTATATATTTAATTTTAATGAAGCTTGTCAAAAGAACAATCATTATCAATACTGGATTATATATTTTATTTTAATGAAGCTTATTCATGTACAAAAAAAAAGTTCAAAATAAAACTGCACAAATGGGAATTGAGTCTGAATTACGGACAGTTAATTTCATTAACATTTTGTTATTCAATTGCTCCTGTATATAATTTTCTACCGACTATTTTCAATGTGTTAGTTTCTCAACGCTGATTTTGTCTTCATGTGTCCTGGTCTGACGCCTTAGGCGTAATAGATTTATCAAAACAAATTCTCTCTCTCTCTCTCTCTCTCTCTCTCTCTCTCTCTCTCTCTCTCTCTCTCTCTCGTAACAGTAGTGTAGTAGTAGTGGTAGCAGTAGCTACTTGTAGTAGTAGCTAATACTACCACCCTGACCAACCCTCTTCTACATCACTGCTTTTACCTCTCTCCTTTTATCGCCAATTTTCTTTTTCTTTTTCTCACGTCCCGCCGCCTCATGTCTTCGTTCTGGTCGTATATTCTCAGTTCATCGCGTTCTTTCTTCAATTTTGTCTCCTCTTTCGTTACTTTCATTCTCTCGGTTTCCCTGTCTTTCTCCTCTTCGTATGTATCATTTATCTCTTGTTTCAACGTTTCTTGTCGGTTTTTTTTATCATCTCCCATTTCGTTCAAGTATATTGGGGAAGAAGGAGAAGGAGGAAGAGGAGGACAGTAAGAGTAATTAGATTATTAATAAAAGGAATGTGCGAAAAAAGTAACAAAATTATGCAGACATTGAAAGACAAGAAAAAGATGGAAAGAAAAGAGAGAAAGAGAAAATCTGTCGAGGAAACGACGACATAATAATCATGAAGCGAAGAGAAAAAGTTTCTGAGTGTCAAAGTTTGCATGAGAGAGAGAGAGAGAGAGAGAGAGAGAGAGAGAGAGAGAGAGAGAGAGAGAGAGATTTACTAACTCAAATTTACTAACATTTAAGACTTAGATAACGTTACAAGTCAAGAATTATTGGTCAACAGGTAAGAGCGTGGGAAGGAAATGAGGGAAAGGTTTACTATTTCGAAGCAGCGTTGAGTTCCTTGAGTAGTCCGGTACGAGCAGAGAGCAGTCTAGAGCGAGCCGGTGAGGAGATAGGACGCGTGTGCAGGCAACTGGGAGGAGGAAGGGAATGATTTTTGGCCAAACGACGCTTTATTTTTTTGCTTTTCTTCATATTTCTGCAGCGAAAGGTAAGTAGAGAGAGAAAGGGAGGGAGTGAGAGAGAAGGAGAGGGAGGGAGGGAGTGAGAGCTTACGTATGGTTTGAGGTTGTTTAGTCCTCCTTGCAAAGTAATGGCTGTTGCCTTGCTATCTTTCTACCTTATAATTATAACGTCAGATCAGCTATAGCCAGTGGCGTAGCTCCGGGAAGGTACGTGCTCCCCTCCTCATGAGAATCCGGAGGCCTCCCCCCCACCCCCAGGTACCCCCCCCGCTGGCCATGGCTGCCGTAATCTGCTTGGACCTGTGACTGACGATATGCCATATCCTTCTATGTGGCATCAGAATGCCCCTGAGCTTCGCTTGCCATAGTGCCCCCCCCCCCCCATACACAGCCGTGCCCCCGTTGATAGATACCTAGCTACGCCACTGTCTACTGAGGTTAGGTAAATAGTCTATAGAGAAGGCTTAGGAGGGTGAATGGGGGTGGTTGGGAGGGAGGGAGGGACAGGAGGAGGTGTGGGCGTGGTGGAAGGAAGACAAGGGTGTGTGGGCGGGGAGGCGCGAGGGAACCATTGCTCCTGCCACCACCACCACCATCACCACTCTTGTTTGTTAGTACCAGTTTATCTGGAAAAATCGAAACGGTGCGCTCGCGCTCGCTCACACGTGTATAGGGGGGAGGGTACAGACATGAAGTAACAGTGCATTGTATTTCTTTGTATTCCTCCTCCTATTCCTTTCCTACCCCTCCTCCTCCTCCTCCTCCTATTCCTCTTCCTTCTCCTTTCCGACCCCACCTCCTCTTTTTCCTTTTTTATTTTATTTTTTCATTTATTTTTCATCGCAAAGGACTGGCCAAGGGTAAAGAAATAAAGGATAAAAAAGCTAGCTTAGTTGCCAGTTCCTATAAAGATGATAGTAAGAGAATTAAAAAGGGGAGGGGGGCAATTTAGTTCGAGAGGTGTCTTATCACTCCTCTCGAAGAAATTTAAGTCGTAGGAAGGTGGAAAAATAGAAACAGAGTTCCAGAGTTTACCAGTGAAGGGGATGAAAGAGTGAATATACTGGTTAACTCTTGCATTTGGGAGATGGACATAATAGGGATGAGAATGAGAAGAATGGCTTGTGCAGCGAGGCCGCAGGAAGGGAGGAGGTATACAGTTAGCAAACTGAGAAGAGCAGTGAGCATGAAAATGACGGTAGAAGATAGCAAGAGAAGCAACATTGCGACGGTGATTTAAAGATTGAAGGCAGTCAGTCAGAGGAGGGGAGATGATGAGACGAAAAGCTTTTGACTCAACCCTGTTTAGGAGAGCTGTATGAGTAGATCCCCCCAAACATGTGAGACATAATCCATACAGGGGGGAATAAGGCCCCTGTACAGAGCAAGCAGCTGGGAAAGATAAAAAAAATGGACGCAGACGCCACAGGACACCTAACTTCATAGAAGCTGTTTTAGCAAGAGATGAAATGTGAGATTTCCAGTTCAGATTTTTAGTAAAGGATAGCCCAAGAATGTTCATTGTAGAAGAGGGAGACATTTAAGTGTCGTTGAAGAAGAGGGGATGGTTGTTTGGAAGGTTATGTCGAGTAGATAGGTGAAGAAATTGGGTTTTCGAGACATTGAACAAAACAAGGTTTGCTTTGCCTCGATCAGAAATTATAGAAAGATCAGAAGTTAGGCGCTCTATGACAAAGTCATCTCTCCGTGAATCACTTACTTCCTGTTGAGTTGGACGTCTAATAAACGACGTTGAAAAATGCAGGGTAGAATCATCAGCGTAGCAGTGGATAGTGGAGTTAGACTTAGAAAATCATTAATGAATATATAGAAAGATAGTGGGTGATAGGACAGAAACCTTAGGAACACCACTATTGATAGACTTAGGAGAAGAACAACGACCGTCTACAGTAGCTAGTGTTTGGTCTCGATGTGAAGAGGAGGAAAATAATAGTTCACTTAAAAACCTCTCGTCCTCCTGCGTAGGTGGGCGTGAGGGCGTGGCCAAGCCTAGCAACAAAGCAATCCAGTCCTTTAACAACCCACAAACTACGTAGCAAAAAAAAAAAAAAAAAATGGTGTCCTACCCACCATCCTCTGCGACACTTAACGAGTTCGAAGCACTAACGAATTCTATCAAAATAAGCTTTAATACAAAAAAAATATATACCAACACTATTACTAACTAAAATGTACTAACATTTAAGACTTTCATAACGTTACAGGTCAAGCATTATCGGCAAGGGCGTGGGAAGGAAATGAGGGAAAGGTTTACTGTTTCGAAGCAGTGTTGAATTCCTTGAGTAATCCGGCATGAGCGACAGTCGAGAGCGAGCCGGCGAGGAGATAGCAGCGTGTGCAGGCAGCTGGGAGGAGGAAGGGTGTGATTTTTGGCCAATCAACGCTTTATTTTGTTGCGTTTCTTCATATTTCTGCAGCGAAAGTTAAGTAGAGAGAGAAAGGGAGAGAGTGAGAGTGGGAGAGAGTGAGAGAGGGAGGGAGTAAGAGCATACGTGAGATTTGAGGTTGTTTAGACCTGCTTACAAAGTAATGGCTGTTGCCTCGTTGCCTTTTTACCTAATATAACGTCAGATCGGGTGCCCCCCGACTGGCCATGGCTGCCGTAATCTGCTTGGATCTGTGACTGACGATATGCCCTAATACCCTTATATTTGGCATCAGAATGCCCCTGAGCTTTGCTTGCCATAGTGTCCCCCATTGATAGATAGATACCTATCTTAGGCTATCTACGCCACTGTCTATACTGAGGTTAGGTAAATAGTGTATAGAAAAGGCTTAGGAGGATGAATGGGGGTGGTTGGGAGGGAGGGAGGGACAGGAGGAGGTGTGGGCGTGGTGGAAGGAAGACAAGGGTGTGTGGGCGGGGAGGCGCGAGGGAACCATTGCTCCTGCCACCACCACCACCAAGGAATATAGAGGACAAGGAAGGTGATTCCTGTAGTAAAGTTTCGAAGCCGCGATTGTCACGCCATCTAACCGCGGGATAGTGGTAAAGACAGAGCACGGGAAACATTAGAGAACGTACGGAATCGATGGGTGACTCAAATGCTCATAATATCCCTGCACTTCCTCTATATATTATATATATACTATCCAAAAAATGTATATTCCTTTGAAGGTTATAGGCTATAACCTTTAAAGAAATATAAATATTTTGGATAGTATCTTTGACAAGGAAATAAATTATATAAAGCAAAATATGGTAGCCAAATTTTATTCAAATTTCTATGTACCTACTTTGAGGTTTACAAATCATGTAGAACATGATGCAATACTTGATTATGTAACACAAAGCAGAACAGTAAGATCATTACTCTTTTACATGCAGCTACATGACAACACCAACACCTGCCTATTAGACATTGCAATGCATTGCAGGAGATAACACAAGAAGCTAGTTGCATTATACAAGAGATCACAAAAATATCGAACTAATATCATGCATTAATGGCAGCAGTAAAAGACACTGTGATGCATAGCACGAGAAAACACATGAGTTTGTTGCAAAACATGCTGCACCACATGACAGAAAACACATCAAGAGTTTTATGTTAGAAACCTTGAGCAATGGTGTGGCAACGTTATGCTATACATCATACATGTTGAGAACAAAAAGCAACAAAGCAAAAGCTTTTAGCATACATTACAATGGGCAAAACAGGCAACAAAAGGTATGTAAACGACATATAACCAATACAAATATCGCAGATTTATAAGCATTAGAGCTACTGCAAGGAAATTAAGTGGAAACCATTACTGAATAACATGCTGTAACAAACAGCACAAACCTGTTGTTGTCCTGCAGATCATGAGGAAAAAAGAGGACAGATACCAAATGCCAAAGTATATGAGGTGAACATAAAACAAACAAATAAAATAAATAAATAAAATTAAAATAAATTAAATACAAAATTCAAATATACTATTTACAAACAAGTATATAGGGTAAGCAGCATATGTAGCAGTTAGAATGCATTGCAACAAAGTGGAGGAAACATTATATGCAGGGAGAAATAGAAAAGCAACAGCTAGATACAGTACATGCAGTACCACAGTAGCACAAAGCAGAAGCAGTCTTGCAAGAACACATTATAAAGCAATGACAAAAAATATAATAAAAATTTAGATGAAACTCTTGTTGACAGCAGGCAAAGAAACTCAACAGTTTACCTCGAGGGAAGAGGGAAAATGAAGGATGGAAAACACTAAAAAGAAACCTCGGTGGACGAGAGATTAACCAGAAAGTTAAATTGAAAATAGAGGGAAGAGATACTGAGAAGGAGGATGAAATAGAATCATTAATAGAAGGGTACTGGAGTAAAGTAATTAGAAAGGACATGGAAGTAGAGGGAATGGAAAACATTATGAAATACAGTGACAAGAGAGAAATGGAGGAAACAGTACCTAATTGAGCTTGGAGAGGTAGAAAAGGTACTGAAAGTTTTGAAGAACGGCAAAGCTGCAGGGACAGATGGACCCATTGGGGAGTTTGTTAAATATGGAGGAGAAATGGTAAAACAGGCAATATATAACATATGTGACAGTGCTGGAGCAAGGCTGCGTGCCACAGGACTGGAAAAAGAGCAGAGTGACCCTAATACACAAAGGAGGAGGAAAAGATAAGGAGGACATAGCCAATTATAGGCCCATAGCTGTCATGAACATACTAGCCAAGGTTTTTGAAATGATTATAAATGAGAAATTGAAATTGTGGATAGAGGAAAACAAAATGTTAGGAGAGGAGCAAAGTGGGTTCAGGAAAGGCAGAGGTGGAATGGTAAATAATATTGGAGTTAGACAAGGATCTGTCATGTCCCCAACATTATTTAATCTGTATTTAGAGGAACTCATCGTGAGAATCAGGAAGTCCAGTAAAGGAGTAGCAATTGGTGGAGAGAAGTTAGGATGTCTGGCCTATGCTGATGATGTAGTGCTGATGGCAGAAAGTAAGGATGAAATGGAGGAGATTTTACACATAACAAACAAGTACGGAAGGGAATGGGACCTGAAGTTTAGTGAAATGAAATGTAGTCATAGAGTTTAACAGTGAAGGTAGGAGTCAGTGGCTGCTTCAGAATAATGTCCTAGAAGTAGTAGATAAGTACATATGTATAACTAGGAATGGAAGTATACAAGGAAGGGATAGGCGGTGAAAAGCAGGGGAAAGTTAATGAAGGCAAGGCAAGGAGGATGATAGGCATGATTATAAATGGTGTTAACAGTCACTAATACATATGAAGTAGGCAGGAGTTTATGGAAGGGGGTGGCTGTACCCTATTGTCTGTATGGGTCAGAAGTGACTCAGTACAGGGAAGGAGACATCATGCACTTGGTAAAGGCTCAGAACACAGTAGGCAGATGGGGTCTAGTAGCTTGTAGGAGCACTGATGTAGAGGCCATAAGGGGAGACATGGGATGGAGCACCTTCAGGGAAAGGATAATTAAAGGAAAACTGGTGTTCCACAAGAAAATTGAGACTTACTGAAGATAAATGGGCAAAGAAAATATCACAGGAAAATAGATCAAGTACCACCTGGAAGAAAGAACTAGAGATGGAAAAGGAGAGAAATGGAACAAGAGGGAGATAAGAGATATCAAAAAGATAATTGAGAATAATGGGCTAGTTAAATGGCAGGAGGGAAATTACGGAATTTCCTCTTTCTATTTTCCCAGGATGGGAAATACGGAAATTTGTCGATACAAGGTATAATTACATCTCAGACTATAATTCATAAGTGAGACTAACATCATGCAAAATGTTAACATTATAACTCTCAATACCATCCATTTGCTGTGGCTGTGACTGATGTGGTGGGAGGCTGTGGCTGTGGCTTATGTGGTGGGAGGCTGTGGCTGTGGCTTATGTGGTGGGAGGCTGTGGCTGGTACTGGGGTTTAGGCAGCACTCCAACATCAGTGTCAAAACAATCTGTCAAAACAAAATATCAGTAATAATCCTGTACATAATTAGAACATTGATACTGTACCTGCCAATGCTAAAGCCATATAATTAAGAGAGAGAAAATAAAAACTTTGCCCAATACACTGATAAGGGCTGGAAGCCATTAATAAAAATAAATACACCCTTAATATAGATGGGTTGATGATAACAATAATGCATAGTCTGTACAAACCACTGTGTGCCATATTTCCGGTAGTAATGGTAGAGCTGTCCTCCCCTGCTGCCACATCTAGCCCAATCTCCGCTGATGCTAATGGCGCTACAGAAAGATATGATCAAAATAAATGTTTGAGAAGGTAACTACGTGCTTACAATACAAAATATATATATATATATATATATTATATATATATATATATATATTATATATATATATATATATATATATATATTATATATATATATATATAATATATATTAATAATTATCACAACACCAAAGAAGGTTTGTCATGTACGAAACCAACTTTCAACTGAACTGAGTGTACGAAACGACTATGGTTTCGTATAGGAAAAACTTTTTGGAGTACGAATCTACTGGTGTACGAAACAACTTTTATACGAACTGACTGCACAACTGACCCCACTCGACAATCTAACCTAACCTCCTAACCAAATGTAACCACACCACCTAGCTGGGGGGCTCCGCTCCCCAAGCACCTATTGTAGGCCAAGAAAAAATAGTCTGTGTCTCTGAAAACGACCGCGAAACTCTCGTCCAGTATGCATTTAATATAGGCGGCCTGATTCAACTGGCGGCCCGAATCAACTGTATCCCGTGTGCACGGTAACGGGCTTATCTAGTTTTTTTTATTTTCGCCAGCACGGTGGCAGGCTTGACTACCTTGAGCCCTTTAGAGTTAGACATGCCCAGTGATAGCTTAAGAGGCAAGGGAGGGAGCGCTCATAAAGGGTAGCTCTTTTTTAAGGATATTTGGTCACCCTGGATTTTCTCTTATTGACTCGTATATCCTTTAAAACGACACTTACATACCTTCTAGCATCTTTCGGGAACAACTGCAGCCTCACTCCAGGGTGTTTACGTCTCTTCTTGTCACACACACAGTAGCAATAGCGAGAGGCGGCGGGCGGCATTCTTGCGTCTTTGGTGTCAGTAGCCATGTGGGCCTTGTGGGTCTGTTTGTTTACATTCCCTGAAGAGGCGACGGTAGCGCCATCTAAGCGCCAGCAAGTGCATAGGGCAGGGATTTTCTGCTTACATAGGACTCCACCTTCCTTGTCCTCTATATTCCTTGACCACCACCATCACCACTCTTGTTTGTTAGTACCAGTTGATCAGGAAAAGTCGAAACGGTGCGCTCGCGCTCGCTCACACGTGTATAGGGGGGAGGAGAACACTGAACAGACATGCAGTAACAGTGCATTGTATTCCTTTGCATTCCTCCTCCTCCTCCTCCTTTCCTATCCCTCCTCCTCTTCCTCATCCTTTCTTACCCCTCCTTCTCCTTCTCTTCCTCCTCCTTCTCCTTCTCTTCCTCCTCCTCTCCCTCCTCCTCTCCTCCTCCTCCTCCTCCTCCTCCTCCTCCTCCTCCTCCTCCTCCTCCTCCTCTTCCTCTTCCTCTTCCTCTTCCTCTTCCTCTTTCTCTTTTTCCTCTTCCTCCTCCTGATACAAATAACGATCTTTACTAACAGGGATTAGATGTCTCGTTCCACACACACACAGGAGACGACGAACGAGAGAGAGAGAGAGAGAGAGAGAGAGGAGAGAGAGAGAGGGGAAGAGAGAGAGAGAGAGAGAGAGAGAGAGGAGAGAGAGAGGAAGAGAGAGAGGAGAGAGAGAGAGAGAGAGAGAGAGAAAAGAGAGAGAGAGAGAGAGAGAGAGAGAGAGAGAGAGAGAGAGAGAGAGAGAGAGAGAGAGAGAGAGAGAGAGAGAGAGAGAGAGAGAGAGAGAGAGAGAGAGAGAGAGAGAAGAGGAGAGAGAGAGGAGAGAAGAGAGAGAGAAGAGAGAGAGAGTTCTTTTTATTGTTTTCATACTTTGTCCTTTTCTTCATTCTTCCTGGTTTCCTTTATGTATCATTAAGAAACTCGCATTAAACTGGCATTTTCGAGTTAGCTACAGTTCTCTCGTATTACGAGAAAACTAACTCGAAAATGCCAGTGGTCGCTGGAAGTTTTAACAGAGCTTCACAGAGAGGCGTCACTCGGGCCGCGCCATTTTGGATTTTGAACAGGTGGCGACGCTATGCGGATGGTGCATTCTGTCAAAAGTGTCACAATGCTTATATCATTACTGTGCACGGTGTTGTGCCTTTTCAATACCCTAAGACGCAAATATATGTAGTATTACGTTAAAATAATGAACTGAAGTGGTTACAGGATTCCCAGAATTAGGAGTTTCCCCTAATTTTTTTGGGGGGGGCTCAAAAGTGTAAAAATCCTTACATCATTACTGTGCACGGTGTTGTGCCTTTTCAATACCCCAAAACGCAAATATATGTAGTATTAAGTTAAAATAATGAACTGAAGTGGTATTGATGGATGTATTATTTTTTTATTGCACCTTTTGTTCCTTTTGTATTTTATACCGAAGCCCCGTTATTCCAATAAATTGTCTCCAATCTCAATACTCTCTCCCCCCCACACACATTTTGTTCTGGCTGAAGTCAAAATGGGTGGGTGTGATGAGTAATGGGTGAGTGAATGGGTGGGGGTGATGGGTAATGGGTGTGGGGTGATGGGTGAGTGAATGGGTGTGGGGTGATGGGTAGTGGGGGAATGGGTTGGGGGTGATGGGTAATGAGTGAGTGAATGGGTTGGGGGTGATGGGTAATGGGTGAGGGAATAGGTGGGGGGTGATGGGTAATGGGTGAGTGAATGGTTTGGGGGTGATGGGTAATGGGTGAGTGAATGGTTTGGGGGTGATGGGTAATGGGTGAGTGAATGGGTTGGGGGTGGTGACTGATGGGTAATGGGTGAGTGAATGGGTGGGGGTGATGGGTAATGGGTGTGGGGTGATGGGTGAGTGAATGGGTGGGGAGTGAGGGAATAGGTGGGGGTGATGGGTAATGGGTGAGTGAATGGGTGTGGGATGATGGGTAATGGGTGAGTGAATGGGTGGGGGGTGATGGGTAATGGGTGAGTGAATGGGTGGGGGGTGATGGGTAATGGGTGAGTGAATGGGTGGGGGGTGATGGGTAATGGGTGAGTGAATGGGTTGGGATGATGGAAAATGGGTGATTGATTGATTTAATGCCATAAAGGTGAATGTGCCAGACAAGGGAAATGGGTGAGCGAATGGGTGTGGGGTGATGGGTAATGGGTGAGTGAATGGGTGGGGGGTGATGGGTAATGGGTGAGTGAATGAGTGTGGTGATGGGTAATGGGTGAGTGGAGGAATTCCCTCCCTTCTTTGATTCCTTATTTCTTTCCTCGTCAGTTCCTCTTCTGACTCTCTTCATCCCTCCAATTTCTTCCTTACTCCTTATTCCTCCTTTCCTTCTCTCATATCTCCTTCCTTCCCTCTCTCCCACCTTCCATTATCACCCCATCATCACTAAAAGGAGGAGCGATTCCCCCTCTATCTGCACGGGTGACTGTCAGTGCGTGCACCAACCGCTAGGATCGCTGTCGTCCATGAAATCAAAATGGTGCGCCATGTTATATCGCCCGAGTGACACCTCTCGGTGAAGCTCTCTGGTTTTAACTCGCAGGTTGATAATAAGTTCGTCTACTGGAAAACAAAATATGGGCTTATTCCACTGCACTTAAAACACAAAAGTATAATACTAAGAACGATTTTCTTCCATATGTATATTGTATAGAAGCCTGATTCTGTAAAACATGTGTATAACCAAATAACAATGAAGGTTATAGTTGAGGAAGCGATGGAAATTTTATTCTATGATATTATATAGCCAATAACGAATGTCTATAAGTTAACATACCTAGGCAGTCATATTTTTCTGTTATTATTGTGTATCAATTAGATAGAAAGCCTGGAAGTGCAATGAGTCGACGCGTGAAGTCGCAATGCTTTGATTCAATCTTCCCGCCACAAAGCGCGGCATGCCGCCTCCACATTCATAACCTACTTGGTCGAGCCCTAAACGATTTCGGCATTCTATATTCTTTTTCTTTCCAAAGCATTACTTATTGTAATTTGACAAGCGTTTGCCAGACTCAGCAGTACTGTCTTAGAAAACAGTGTGAACATTGCCCCGAATAAAACATGCTACAATATACATGTAAACAATATACATATTAAGCTTTGATACTCGAGGCGAGTAATTTGCATTAAATTGCTATTTTAGAACGTTCAATCGTAATGCATGTCATCCATACAATTAGTAGAACAACAGAAAACTAAATTTTTAGGTATCTGAATACCTAAAAATTTAGTTTTCTTTGATGCGGTGCATCAATATTTATCGCGAAATAGATTTTTGAAAATACGAGTCGCGGAGCCAAAACACAGTAGACCAACCTTTGAGTTAAAACTGCCAGCGACCACTGGCATTTTCGAGTTACAGTTCTCTCGTATTACATGAACCTGTTGCTACCCATGATGAAAAAAAAGTCAAATAAATAAATAAATATTATGAGACATCTCTAACTACATAGGGAATTAATGTGTAGATTTGGTTCATTTGACTTTATATTCATGTTATTTTCTTTTCTTTGCATGGTTTTTGGGATTGGTCTGGCGTGGCAGCTATCAGAGAGGCACACCCAGCATGGAACACTGCATGAACATGGATAATGATAATGGAAGTAAGTATTTAAAATAATCTATTGTAGAATTTGTATAAGAATGATTTATATACTTAATGATAGTTTTGGTCCTAATTTATCAAAGCATCATAGAATACATTAATTACATGACTGAAGTATGAAGTAAACTTTTGTGTTCATTAAATGATGTCATGTTATACTTATGTGTAACTGAAGGAAAAATCTGCTTCAAAAAGTTTTTTGAAAGGTTTTGGAATTCCATATGGAAGGAGTTCTTGCATTATGAAATTTTATGAGAAATTCTTACCAGGGCTTTTGTTTTTTGTCTCAAAAAAAAAAAAAAAAATTAAGTTCCATATTTACATTTTTTTTTATCATAAAGCCCCGGTCACATCTCCACGATTCGCGTCGGCGACCGGTCACGACTTGCTGAGTCATCAATTCCGTTCCGACTGCAGCCGATTTTGGGGGGTGCTGAAGCTTAAAAGTCGGCGGGGTTGCCTCGGGTTGCCGTAGTTAGGCGACTAGTCGGCGACTAGTCCGCGATTGTCGGCGATAGTCGCGGGCAGTCGCAGACTAAAACAAATTTAACCTTCAATATTGGGTTACCGTCATGGGACGATAGTCACCGACAATTGGTCATACTGCGACTGTCTCCAGCCATGCTGCGACTGACACCGGATATGGCAAGCCCCTCCACTGACCGTAGTCGGCGCGGTTAGTCGACAGTTTGCCGTAGTTAGGCGACTAATCGGTGACTAGTCCGCGATTGTCAGCGATAGTAGCGGACAGTCGCGGACTAAAACTAATTTAACAACCAATATTGGGTTGCCGTCATATGACGACAGTCGCCGACAGTCGAAACACGACGGCAACCACGGTTGCCGTCATGCTGTAACTGTTCCCAGCCGTGCTGCGACGGACGCAGAGTGGTTGAAGATGTGGGCAGCGCTCTGACCCATCCCCCACACCACTTTTCAACTTTCGCTTGTGTAGTGAACCACACGACCGATGTCGGTCACACTGTTGTCCACACACTTGCCCACCTTGACTAGGCCACAAATACTTATGTGCCTCCAAATGTTATTTATTGAACACAATAACTACATGGTGATAACAATCACCAAGGCACTAAAGATACTGCGGAAGCAGTATAGCGCTAAAGATACTGCACTATTTATAGGGGATAATGATGACAATAATAATAATAATATCAATAAATATCTCAAATTTCAGCTTTTCCTCTCTCTCTCTCTCTCTCTCTCTCTCTCTCTCTCTCTCTCTCTCTCTCTCTCTCTCTCTCTCTCTCTCTCTCTCTCTCTCTCTCTCTCTCTCTCTCTCTCTCTCTCCGTCGAAAGGGAGAAAGCGTGGGAAAGATTGATCTTTTCCACGCTAAAATAACACGTGTTCCAGTCGCAGCACAGACCCGACTGGTCACAGTACGGCCTCGACTGGTCGGCGCCAGGCTTGGACCCGACACAGCATGACTCAGCAAGTCGTGACTGATCGCCGTCGAGAGTCTTGAAGATGTGAAAGGCCCGGTTACATCTCCACGACTCGCGTCGGCGACTGGTCACAACTTGCTGAGTCATCCAGTCTGTGCCTACTGCAGCCGATTTTGGGAGGGCTGAAGCTCCAAAATTGGCGTGGTTGGCTCGGGTTGCTGTAGTTAGGCGACTAGTAGGCGACTAGTGCGCGATTGTCGGCGATAGTCGCGGACAGTCGCGGACTAAAACTAATCTAACCGCCAATATTGGGTTGCCGTCATGCGGCGACTGTTCCCAGCCGTGCTGCGACTGACACCGGATATGGCAAGCCCCTCCACTGACCGTAGTTGGCGCGGTTGGCCGACGGTTTGCCGTAGTTAGGCGACTAATCGGCGACTAGTCTGGGATTGTCGGCGATAGTTGCAAACTATAGGGGTATTTGAAAATTTAAAGGTCAACTTTGAGTTGACGTCATGCGGCGACATTTGCCGACAGTTGCAGCACGACGCAAACCCGCTGTTGCCGTCATGCTGCAATTGTTCCCAGCCGTGCTGCGACTGACTCCGAGTGGTTGAAGATGTGGGCAGTGATCTGACCCATCCCCCACACCACTTTTCAACCTTCGCTTGTGTAGTGAACCGCGCCACCAATGTCGGTCACACTGTTGTCCACACACTTGCCCACCTTGACTAGGCCACAAATACTTATGTGCCTCCAAATGTTATTGGATGAACACAATAACTACGACAGGTGATAACAATTGTTAAGCCCCACTCTGGGGGAGAGGGGGCTCAACGGGGGTTGAAGCTCCTGTTAGTGGATCCCCCACCCGCTACGGTTCTATCCAATTGGTCGCTGACGTGGCATGACAACTAATCCCCGGCACCCCTACCTGTAGGGTGCCAGGTTGGGCATATCTCCATGTACTTAGGTACTTACGTTTCACATTAAACGGGGAAGTGCACCCTCGCGTCAGAGATACGGGGAGCTTGCCTCCCCAGGCTGGTAAAAGCCCCGGCATAGCCGGGGGGTGACCCTCCCTGTCCCCCCTGAGGTCCCTGGCTGGTTACAGGTCCCCCGGGGGCATCCTTAAAGGCCTGCCCTGTCATGTACTATATCGTAATTAATACGTCACCAGCTGTTGCGTAGCCTCCTTGTAGACCTGGGATGTCCAGCGACCTAAAGCCCTGCTGGGCAAGTCCCGCACTGCTCCGGGACCCTGGAGGGCCTATGCGAAAGCCAGGGACGAGCTGCACCACCTGGGCAGCCCCAGAAGCCTCTTAAGGATGTCATTGTGACAGACCTTAAGGCGGTTTATAGTGGCCACCTTGTACCGCGACCACAGCGAGTTGCAGTATATAGAGTAGCAGTGACTCCTGAATAACTCCATCTTCACCTCTCTGCTACAGTAGGAGAATTTCCTCTGTAGAGTATTTCCCACGACAAGAAGCTTGGTGGTCTGCTTGATGATATCATCATCATCAGTCATGTCGTGGGATATAACATGGCCTAAGTATGCAAATCCATCCACAAAAGTGAGGGCAGACCCACCGAGCCATGCTGTTTTCAGGTAATTCACCTAAGCGCGTGCCGGTGATACTACCATGCACTCTGTCTTAGTGGTGTTGTAAACAATGTCATCCTTGGCAGCATACACCTGACACATTGATGAGGTCCTGCAACGCATCCGCAGTGGGTGCGAGCAGTACCATATCATCAGCATAGCTCGGCGAGTTGATGCACCCATCATGTATGTGGCAGCCGACACCTGTATCACGAAGGTTGGCACCGAGATCATCCGTGTACACATTGTACAGGTAGGGGGATAAAATTCCCCCCTGCTGAATACCATTGGCAGTACTAAAGGACAGTGAGAAGGAATTACCCCACTTAACAGTAAATTCTTGGGTAGTGTACCAGTACATTAATAAATTAACAGTGTACCCCTGACGAGAAGTTTATGAAAGAGCTTCCAGTAATTCACTCTGTCAAACGCCTTTCTGGCATCCAGGAAACACAGATAAACAGGTGAATTTCTGGAAGTGTAGTATAGAGCTATAAATGTATAAATAGCTAGTTAAGATGCAAAACTTATATTTCCTTAACTACATCTATAATAATATAAGCGAAAGTGTGTGCGTGTGTGTGTGTGTCCGCGATAGGTGCCGCCCCCCGTGCCCCAATCCCATCATATGGCACAGTTTTGGAACCAGCTCGACCAGGGGCACATTATAAGCCCACTTATGAGATGATCCGATAACTTCTTCTTCTTTTTTTTTTTTTAGCAGCCTATTAGCGAGTATTGTGAGGAAAAAAATGTGGGTTGCGAGAATTGAGGAAACCTTGATGTAGGGTTAGGGTGATGGGTAATGGGTGAGTGAATGGGTGGGGTGATGGGTAATGGGTGTGGGGTGAGTGAATGGGTGGGGGGTGATGGGTGAGGGAATAGGTGGGAGGTGATGGGTAGGGTGGTGTGGGGGGACACCGTACTATTAGTGGAAAAATATTCATAAAAAATCCATTTTTTACCTGAGAGAGTGCACACTGTGCCCAAAACAAACTTCACAATATGGCCCACCTATGGTACCCTCATGAATACTTAACTCAGATAATAAGGGTCATTTAAGGTTTTTTATAAATTTTTTACTGTGATCCCCCCAGTTCGGTGTGACCCCACCCCACCCTACCTCTTAGTCATGAAGTCTACCCTGTTGCTCGCATGTAGTTCACTGAGGGTGGCGCTGCATCCGTGGTGGCATGGTGGCGCGAAATTTGAATTAATTTTCGCGTTGTAGCCTTCGTACGGTGATCCCCCCGTTCGGTGTGACCCCACCCCACCCTAATGGGTGAGTGAATGGGTGTGTGGTGATGGGTAATGGGTGAGTGAATGGGTGGGGGGTGATGGGTAATGGGTGAGTGAATGGGTGGGGGGTGATGGGTAAGGCGTTAATACATACATTGCTACATCCATGATTTCAGGAAAGTTAGAAAGGGCTATCTGGAGAGTCTGTGTTTGGTGGGCCTTCGGCCCACCAAACACACTCTCCAGAAAGCTGTGTTTGGTGGGCCCACCAAACACAGGAGGTGGGCCGAAGGCCCACCATTAGCCCTCCGCAGGAGCTAGCCAAAAAGTCCGCCCGGAGGGCGGCTTTGCGGCTAGTTCAGCATATAACTGTAATTATCAATTGCATATTAATTTATTAGTAGTAGTGCAAACAGATTATTAGTTTTCAAAAAGCTACCGTCAACAACACTATAGTCGCCACTGCACTAATGTCGCTAGGCGCCATACATTGAGTTTTTTAGCATTACTACAGACTTATGTGCCACTGAAAACAGGTATGCCAGGTAACTGTGCATGCCTCTTCAGTGACACATACAATTATGTAGTGATGTTCAAATTCTTAATATAAGGCGTCTGGCGACATTAATGCAGTGGCGACTATTGTGTTGTTGACGGTAGATTATTAGTTTTAAAATGACTTAGTTAAGATGATGAGCTTCAATATTTTCTTAAACCACATTCATAAAAAAATAACTTCTTATGAACTTCAATATTTTATTAAGTACATTTAGAAGTCAAGAAGCATTATTAACTTCTCTTGAGTGGTGATTCATAATGACTTCACTGTAGTAGCCAATGTGTCAGATACTTCAGACAAAAAACATAATGGTATAAAAATCACTTTAAATCTATAGAACCAAGAAAAAGTTACAGCAAGACAAAAAGTTATCAGTTAAATGAAACAATAAATATATATTATAGTATTTCAATCTTTTATAATTGAATATAATTGTGTAATTTACTTTAATAATAGAGTACATAAAGTATACTGATGCAAAAGTCTTGTGTTTAGTCAAATATTACCGCGAGAATAAAAAGTTTAGTCAAATATTACCGCGAGAATAAAAAGAAATACCACTAAAATACTGTACTAAGTCGAAAATGCCTGAAAGCCTCTCCGGAGATAAGTGTGATTGGATTTATTTATATGATACACAAAAATACTGTGTAGGGACAAGTTTTATTTAGAAGTAAAACCACAATATACATTTATACATACAGATACTGTTATAACTATAGATGCACTGTTATAACTATAGATGCACTGTTAGGACACAGTTATAACTATAGATGCAGTTTTAACATGACAGTTATATTTATATTTATGTAATACAAATATACATTGCAAGCGAGTTCGTTCTTTTCGTAATCTCCGGACGGTCTTCTAAGTATTAATTAATCTTTTCTCTATAAAGTTATTTTGAGTATTTTTCACTAAGAATAATCACAGTATGGATAATTAAAGAAAATGATCTCTAGAATAATATTTAAAAAAATATATAAAAAGATTTTTCCCCAGTATCTATCATTTATCCAAAAGTAAAAAAAAAAAAAAAATCTAAATGCATACTGAACGAAAAATTTTCCCTAGAAAAATACGTGGATTTTTACATAATATAGCTATTTCATAAAAGTTATTAGATTTTACTACAAATGAATTATATACGAAAAAAATCCTAAATACTTTCCCTAGTGTTCAGATTATATAATATTATAAAGTGACGGGTCTTAACAAAAATAAAGCACATTAGATTTCACAATTCTTACCCACCAAATGTGACTAACTTCCCACATAATTCCTGAGACGGGACAGAGGTCTACATACATCCTGGTTCTACAATCAACGATTATAAGAAATGGGGGTCCTGGCTATCATTTTCCTACTGGATTCAGTCCTTGCCTCCCCTCTTCTTCTGAAACCTGGAGCACTGTCTACCCGCCTGGGGAAGGTGGCTCTGATAGGGGATGTGCTTCTTGCGAGATACCCCCACACCTCTCTTCAGACCATTCCAACTGATTTGGGCGCAGTGTCCGACAGATTGGATGAGGCACTGGACCAACTGAAACAAGCATTAGCATATCAAGCTCAAACTAAAACTTATATGCATGCTCCTTCCATAATACAACTTCTGAAGGCTCGACTGACTTTCTTGAAGCAGACCTTAGTGCATGCCACCCATGATTATAGTCTCCATCCCGTGCATGCCCGAACCAAGCGAGGCCTTGTCAATGCTTTGGGTAGGTTTCTCAGTTCTTATTTGGGACAGCTATGGATGAAGATGTCCAAGATTTGCGGGAGCACTATAATCGACTGGTTTCTATTGCGGCTGCTAACCAAAAGGTCATTAACATTAACAGTACAAGGCTGAAAATTCTCAAAACTAATGTCCAAGACCTTTTACAACAAGCTAATCAACTGACTAGTGCTGAACAGTTCGATTGTGCGTTTAGATGCTCTCAATGTGCGCTTTCTAGTTGCCTTTTGATATTTGTATATATCAAATAATGACTGGTCATTAACAATTTCACCAGATTTCACTGAATATTGTCTGGTTCCAAACTTCTTCTTTTTTTCACCAGCTAGGAAGCTTGAAATTTCACCAATTTTCGTCATCTGGTGAAAATTTTCGTCATCTGGCAACACTAACCCACCCAGAGCAGAGACAGAAAACGGGGATCTGTGAAGGGTGACACCAGTAGATTTCCGCTAGCTTTTTAAATAAAGTTTCGTGTGTAAAAAAAAAAAAAATTAAACACTGATTTTACTTATTACTTATGAGGAGGCTCATTTTTGTGGGGGCCCCCTTTTGGTGGGGGCCCTGGGGCTAGAGCCCCGGTAGCCCCCACCTTAATCCGGCCCTGTCCTTTCTTACCCTTCCTTCTCCTCCTCGTCCTCTTCCTCCTGATACAAATAACGATCTTAACTAACAGGGATTAGATGTCTCGTTCCACACACTGAGAGAGAGAGAGAGAGAGAGAGAGAGAGATTCTTTCTATTGTTTTCATGCTTTGTTCTTTTCTTCATTCTTCCTGGTTTCCTTAATGTATCATTAAGAAACTCGCATTAAATCGCATGAACTTGTAGGTAGCCATGATGAAAAAATAAAAAATAAAAAATAAATATTATGAGGCATCTCATCTACATGGGAATTAATGTGTAGATTTTGTTCATTTGCCTTTTATTGATGTAATTTTCTTTTCTTTGCAGTGTGTTTGGGATTGGTTTGGCGTGGCAGCTATCAGAGAGGCACACCCAGCATGGAACACTGCATGAACAGTGTAGATAATGGAAGTAAGTGTTTGACAAGAATGTATTATAGAAGAATTTGTATAAGAATGATTGATATACTTAATGATAGTTTTGGTCCTAAATTATCAAAGCATCATAGAATACATTAATTACATGACTGAAGTATGAAGTAAACTTTTGTGTTCATTATATTATGTCATGTTATACTTATGTGTAACTAAAGGAAAAGTCAGCTTAGATTTTTGAAAGGATTTGGATTCCATATGGAAGGAGTTCTTGCATTAGGAAATTTTATGAGAAGATCTTGCCCGGTCTTTTGTTTTTTTGTCTCAAAAAATTAAGTTCCATATTTACATTTTTTTATCAAGGAAATGGGAAAGGAGAGAAATAAGGAAATAATAAGGAAATGGGCAAGGGGAGAAACTATATATATATACATATTTCTTTTATGGGTTAGTCTCAATTTTGTTTGTTTGTTTATTCTCAAAAAATGTAGTTCCTTTTTTTTGTTGTTAGTCTCAAAAAACAGTGTCCCATACACAATTTGACCCATGGGCCATGTCACACCACTGGAAAGAAGACGTGCTTCAAAACTTTTTGAATAAATGTTTTGTATTTTGTGCTCGGTGAAGTTGGGTTATAACGGCAAACTAGGATTAGGTTCTCAGATCCTCTTGATCCCCTGTATCTCTTAGATCTGAGGTGGAAGTGTGTCCTCCCTAACTGTTCTGGAGAAGTAGTGATCAGCGTACAATATCTGAACGGTTTCATTCATCTTATTCTTTGACACAGCACCAAAGTCTTTATTCTTCCAGCCTTCTTGGTGTGGGTGATCCCTAGGAAGTGAAGTGAAGTGAAGTCATCCTCCTTTATGCTGTGGAAGTGCCTAATAAGCTTTTTTTCTATTTATAGATTGAATTCCCCAATGGATGATAATTCATTTTCAACTATTTTACAGGTGGACGCAGCCGAAGAACATGAAGTGGAAGTCACGGGGACATCTTGGAGGCCTTGACACCAGGGTGTGTGTGTGGCTGACAACTGTTAACGTCAATGGTAGAAGAGATGCCAGTCACGGCCAGAACCTTGTCTCAATATGCCCTCCAAGGAGCCACAAGAGGTTACTGTGGAGGCAGCCAGTTCAAGGGTAAGAAAAAGTATCTCAAACAAGATGAGGAGAAGGAATTTTCATCCCTAATTTGACATTCACAAACTGATGTTTATGGAAAAAGAATCGGAAGATTGATTGATTGATTGATTGAAATGCTAGAAGGGTAAATGTGTCAGACATCAGAGCCTGACATAATTATGGCACTATGGCAAAGCATAAAAAGGAAGGGGTTAGAGAGAAAGAGTGAAACGGTGAGGGATGGGGAAAGGATGTTAGAGTAAGATTGTCAAATCAAATGAAGGATGTTTATCTGTTGGAGGAAGAAAGTTAAATCAGTCAGGGCAAAACAGGGATTCTTGGAGGACATCTGCAAGATAAGGATTTCGGTAGAAGGGAGTGGTGTTGACGTTTGGAGAAACGGGTTGTTTTCTGGTGGACAAGGATAGAAGAAGAGATAAAATGATATTAGGAATCATGACATGGGGTAAGTAAGAAAAGTTTCTTGGAGGCAGATAACTTGAGGCTCATAGCAAGAAATAAGGTGACGAAGGTTTGGTATGTGGGAGTGGAAGCTGCGAATATTCCAAGGAAGAACAGACAGTGAAGAGATTAGCGGGTGATGATAGATGGGATGGCAGCGTCTGGAGTAGAGGGGTTAGGAAGATCGGGTGTGATGTAAGGGATCAAGGGTAGTAGACGAAGAACAGGTAGCGGGGTCAGGGGGGTGAGGGGCTAGGGATGGAGGTTGTTGAGACAAAAGGGAGTCACGTGTAAAGCCAGGAGGTAGCGGGAAGTCAGGAAGAGACTTAATAGCAGGATGATCAGAGGAGATGAGGGGAGAGAGGACATGGGGCGATCAGAGGAGTGGAGGGTTGAAAAGATAAGAGAAGGAGGGGAAGAGGAGAGCAGGAGGGAAGCTGGGAGTCAGAAGTAGAAAGGTGGGAGGAAAAGTCTTGTTGTTACTCTTCCACTAGCTGCATCGACCATGTTTCGGATTAGTGCAGCGATTTTGGAAATGACTGCATCACCACTCAAGAGAAGTTAATAATGCGTCTTGACTTCTAAATGTACTTAATAAAATATTGAAGTTCATAAGAAGTTATTTTTGTATGAATATGGTTTAAGAAAATATTGAAGCTCATCATCTTAACTAAGTCATTTTAAAACTAATAATCTACCGTCAACAACACAATAGTCGCCACTGCATTAATGTCGCCAGACGCCTTATATTAAGAATTTGAACATCACTACATAATTGTATGTGTCACTGAAGAGGCATGCACAGTTACCTGGCATACCTGTTTTCAGTGGCACATACAAGTCTGTAGTAATGCTAAAAAACTCAATGCATGGCGCCTGGCGACATTAGTGCAGTGGCGACTATAGTGTTGTTGACGGTAGCTTTTTGAAAACTAATAATCTGTTTGCCTACTACTAATAAATTAATATGCAATTGATAATTACAGTTATATGCTGAATGTAGTTAAGGAAATATTAGTTTTGCATCTTAACTAGCTATTTATACATTTATGCTCTATACTACACTTCCAGAAATTCACCTGTTTATCTGTGTTTCCTGGATGCCAGAAAGGCGTTTGACAGAGTGAATTACTGGAAGCTCTTTCATAAACTTCTCGTCAGGGGTACACTGTTAATTTATTAATGTACTGGTACACTACCCAAGAATTTACTGTTAAGTGGGGTAATTCCTTCTCACTGTCCTTTAGTACTGCCAATGGTATTCGGCAGGGGGGAATTTTATCCCCACCTGTACAATGTGTACACGGATGTCTCGTGCCAACCTCGTGATACAGTATCGGTGCCACCTACATGATAGGTGCATCAACGCGCCGAGCTATCTGATGATGGTACGTGCACCACTCGCGGATGCGTTGCAGACCTTATCATGGTTCAGTGTAGCTGCAGCATGACATGTTACAACACCACTAGGGATGGTTGTAGGTACTATCAAGGCACGCGCTCAGGTGAATACTGAAAAAGCATGGCTGGTGGTTCGCCCAACTTTGGATAGATCGCAACTTAGGCCAGGTTATATCCCACGACATGACTGATGATGATGATATCATCAAGCAGACCACCAAGCTTCTTGTCGTGGGAAATACTCTACAGAGGAAATTCTCCTACTGTAGCAGAGAGGTGAAGATGGAGTTATTCAGAAGTCACTGCTACTCTATATACGTACTGCAATTCGCTGTAGTCGCGGTACAAGGTGGCCACTATAAACCGCCTTAAGGTCTGTCACAATGACATCCTTAAGAGGCTTCTGGGGCTGCCCAGGTGGTGCAGCTCGTCCCTGGCTTTCGCTAGGAACGGGGTGAACAATGTGGATGTGATCCGTCGACACTCCGTGTTAAGTTTAAGGAGTAGGGTGGAGCTCTCTACGAACTCCATCATCACCTCTGTCAGGCAGAGCTCGGCCTATGCATGTGGACCTATACAACAGCGGTGGCTGGGTCTGCTGTTTGTGCAGAATGTGGGGTAGCACAGGTGTCCATGTATGCTTTTCTATGTACTTTGATACTATGTCCCCTAATGTGCCTGTACTTTGTTCTTGTTTTTTGTTTTTGCTCTAGTACTTAAGGTTACTCCTTGGCTTGTTCTTGTTGCTTTGTTTTTTGTCTGTATGCCTCCGGGCGAGAATAAAATTATTATTATTATTATAATTATTTGAAAACTATATAATAATCTCTATGCATTACTACTCCTTATAAATTAATATGCAATAGAATTGCAGCACAATTACAGTTACGGAAGTCTTACAGCAAAACATACAGTTCTATCATCTCACCTGTAGTCTGGCTTATGAATGACACCTGTAATACCTTAGAGGCCATGTTGCTCATGATGAGTATTTTATTGTTACCCCAACGGCAACAGCCTTCCTTCACCACCATCAGTACTTCTTACGATGCACAAACTATGGTGGGAAAAAACAAAACATGTATTAATGAATAAAATCAAGTAAATAAGTAAAACTATTTAATAAGCTTTGTTTCCTCCAGAGGTTGACATTCAGAGAGAGAGAGATAATCATATTTCCTTCAGAAAAAAAAGATAGGAGCATACGCTATGCTGCGCGTGGCCTCGGTGCTCATCTCCTTGACATTAGCCCTTGAGCCTGTGGTGGGTGACAACCCGCTTCCCCGGGACACAGGGCTAGTGTGACATCCAAGGTTACCACAGTTACCTTGTCGCCTCCGTGGTGTAGTGGCTAGCGTGCCTGGCTACGAATCTGCGGGCCCTGGTTCGAATCCGGGCCAGGGCAATCGGCGACTAGCCAACCCAGATGTTTATCCTTCCTTTCGGGGTTGATAAATGGGTACCTGAGGAAACCTGGGGAAGGTAGCTGTGGTAACCCGTATGTCACACTAGCCCACACACTAGTAGCCCAGTGTCCCGGGTTAACGGGTTCTCACCCACCACAGGCTCAAAGGCTAATGCCACGGAAATTAGCACCGAGGCCACGCGCAGCATAGCATATGTCCCCATCTTTACCTTGTATAGGAACCTTTCCCAGGTTTCCCGGAAAATTGTGGGCGGACACACACAAAACACGCACTTTTATACCACATCTTTCATACATACTTTCATTGTTCAAATCATCCCATCTCGCCACGCCACATCATCAATTTCCATACACACACACAATCTAGACTGCCGTGCCCTGTTATACTCTCACTGTTCCTGTTATAAGTCTCTGATATATTAAAATTGTTGCCGTCCACCGGGCAGGCCAAGGAAGACATGGATGATGGAGGCAGTGTGTTGAAGAAGATCTGGCTGCATTGAAGAGGTTGAGGCAATGGATAGAGATGGTTGGAAGCATATTGACCCTCTAACCTCATAACATACTACGGGAAAATCTTATGTTAAACAGAAAGATGATGAAGTCTAATCTATAAAAAAAAACTATTCCCTAGACCCCTTCTAATCTCATAGGCACATTCCTACTTTTCATCAGCTTTTAAAGTACATCCTAAGATACTTCTATGTACCATTACAGCTTACAACTCTTATTTCTCTATATCTCTCATGTTAATTTTCAACCTTTTCACATCTATGCATTCTCTCCCCTCCTAACAATGCCTAACATCTTTCCACTATAAGCACACATATTCTATAAGGTATACTTATAATATAGTATATCATAATATATATAATAGTAATATAGTATAAAAAATATTTAGTTAAATCTTTAACTACAACGGTAAAACAGCAGTTTAATACAATACATGGACATTGGTTACGTAACCTGACATAACTAGGGGGGCTGCGCCCCCCAAAACCCCCCGCTAGTTCGCTAACCTAACACAAAAGTATGCATTTCCGACGATTCTGAATGTAACCATCATTCTTAACACATCAAAATACATAAGAAAAGAGTACTCTTAATCTTGTACTCAATTACTGGTTGAAAGTACCAAAATACCGGATACCCTATACGTATTACATTACAAATAGATCTTCTTTTTTTTAAAGACACACAAGACAGAAAAAAAAGAAAATAGACCGATTCATTGATGCCCCTGATTGCAGACATTACAGTCTTGGCCACGGGTTCTTAACCGGGGGTGCGAGACCAACCTCTTGGGGGTGCGAGATGCTATGATAGACCACATCATTATATACTTGGGAACAGTGGCGTAGCTACTAGCTAGGTATCTATCAATGGGAGGCACCTGGGGGGGCACAGCTGTGTATGGGGGGGGGGGGGGGGCACTATGGCAAGCGGAGCTCAGGGGCATTCTGATGCCACATAGAAGGGTATTAGTGCATATCCTCAGTCACAGGTCCAGGCAGATTACGGCAGCCATGGCCAGTGGGGGGGCACCTGGGGGGGGGGGATTCAAATTATCTTAGGCCTAGTCACCGTTGGACGTGCCCCTCCGTAGCTACGCCACTGGGTATAGCTGATCTGACGTTATATAAGGTAGAAAGATAACGAGGAAACAGCCATTACTTTGCAGGGAGGACTAAACAACCTCAAATCACACGTAAGGTCTCACTCCCTCACCCACTCACAGTACCTACGTAGCGCCGCTAGGAAATTTTGACTGGGGTGGCCAAGGTTGGACACAATTTCGGCCGATTCTTTAAACGTGGACTTCGGCTAACCTAAGACTAACCGTGGCTTTAGACAGGCATTTCCGTTTTCTAAACATTTTCCGGGGGGGATTAGTCTTAAGTTGGTCTAAAACTAACGAGAATAGTATTGGAAATGTTAGACACCCAGGACCCTGTCCAACACTTGAGTCTAATGATATTTACGATACTATGCAAATGCCCATGCTAAGACAAATTAGCGGTATTGTCAATATTCTGTTTGGCAAAATATGAGTGTATACATGCGTCTACTGCAGATTATGAAGCATCTGAAATATTTTTTTAAAGACCGCGTTTGGCGCCCTACGAAATCTGGGTTTGTTTATCTCTCCTCGCCCGCCGAGTCCAGACTATCAGCAATATAATAGTCACTCACTTATACGACTATACAGCAGCACTTGCATTTAATTAATGGAAACAGAGGAGACATTTATTCTCTTTTTGGTCATAATAGTCTAGTCTACGCTAACAGCGGTTCCTTACATCCCTCTACGGGGAGGCCACGGCAGAAGTCTCCCATTTCCACACATCTATCCACCTCGGCAGGGATGCTCGAAAATCCCTCGTAAGGGACAACTTACGAGTGTATTATGGCTACAATAACCTTACGAGGGTGGGCTGAGGGAGATGCCCGTACCGAGCCGTCACCGGCCTCTTTCGGAAATCGTCACGCAGACGCTTATTTAACCTAAATAACTCTACAAAACTTAACACAAACCTATCATAAACCTTACCTAACCTAAACCAGACCTAAACATAACTTAACCTAAACCTAAAAACTATGTTTGCCGGTGTTGAGCTAAGATCGGCTGATTTCCGAAATAGGGCCGATTTTAGCTCACTATCGCCAGAATGTTACGATAATACATAGCTGCCATATTAGCCTTTCAGCGTAATATTCTCCCGCTGATTACTACAGAGACGTACCCAGGGTATACCTTGATGCGCTGATCATAGGTTCGAGTCTTGCGTGCCCGAAATTAGTATCTATAGACCACTGCTGGCCCTCGCCGTACGTATGCCGTATCCGTGGCCCTGGCGGTACTCTGTTGTAGTGGACGAGAACTGCGCGTTCGCTCTTTAGGTCAGACAAGACACACGGGGGGGCTAACACCTCACTGTGACACACGTGACACTTGTGTGCAAGGATAGTATAACTTTATAATATCCTTGCTTGTGTGTATACGTGCGTGTGTACTAGTAGCCTACGTCAGACATTTGATACCACCACCACCAACGCATCATTATAGCGGCCAAACTTGTATGATGAACTATACGTTTTGATTCAAGAAGTCGACCGATATATATATATTTAATATATAGGTTTGCCCTGATATGAATTTCAACTATCAACTAGTGATTAAGGCATCATTAGTTGTGCAACTAAATAATAACTATAACATGACCATAACAATCTTTACTCCCAATAATGGGAAGAGCTATGAAGATCAAGGAAAATGTGGGTAAAAAAGTGAATAAATGAAGAATATAGGTTCATATATGGTATGGTGTGTTTTGTTGTTCTCGGTAGCAGGGCGCGGAGACAAATGACTCTTCCGCTCTCCGTCCCCCAATATATGATCTCCCTGGTTCAGGGCTGCCAACCCAAGCGCAGTCGTGGATCAACATAAGACTATGTTAGCTCTCCAAGATGGTGTCTAAAGAACGCGTTCGTGGCATTGGTACCACTAGAGTCTAACATGGAAGCTCCACGTTAGACTCTCCCTAGTCCAAGTTTAAAAAAGCGGCCGATTATCTAGTGTGGGGTAGCCATGGCATAGCCAATAAAAATAAATGGTTGAATTTTCATTCGACCGCTGACTAAGATCTGGGGTGGACAATTGAGATTTCAGGGGTGGCCACCCCCTAGATCCGCCACTCATTCCTCTCACTCTCTTCCACTCCCTCCCTTTCTCTCTACTTAACTTTCGCTGCAGAAATATGAAGAAAGGCAACAAAATAAAGCGTTGTTTGGCCAAAAATCATTCCCTTCCTCCTCCCAGCTGCCTGCACACGCGTCCTGATTCCTCACCGGCTCGCGCTTAACTGTCGCTCATACCGGATTATTCAAGGAACTCCACACTGCTTCGAAACACTAAATCTTTCCCTCATTTCTTTCCCACGCCCTTACCTGTTAACCTTTAACCAACAATTCTTTACCTGTAACGTTATCTAAGTCTTAAATGTTAGTGATTGTGTTGGTATAGTTTTGTAGTATTTTTTTAAACTTATATTGATAGGGTTCGTTAGTGCTTCGAACTCATTAACAACGTCGCAGAGGATTGTGGGTAGGATATCATCATATTTCTTTTGCTACGTAGTTTGTGAGTTGTTAAAAGACTGCTGGTTTGCTTCGTTAGCAGTGGAGTAGCTAGGTATCTATCAATTGGGGGGCACTAGGCAAGCGGAGCTCAGGGGCCAGTCTGATGCCACATAGAAGGGTTTATTTTAAGATCAGATCAGTGGTGGGTATTAGAGTATTATACAGAATACGGCAGCCATGGCCCGTGGGGGTGGCACCTGGGGGGGGCACATGATTATCATGGGGTTGCACGTGTCCACCCGTAGCTACGCCACGGCTTGGGAATACTCGTACTAATAATAATATACTCATAATATACTAAACATGAATTCGACCAAACAAAAACTCATCCGTCTTATATAGGTATTTGGTTGTCAAAACAATATATATTGATTTATATGTAGATTTAGAAAGGAAATAGGGAAAAACTGGTTCACAAATAGGGTGGTGAATGATTGGAATGGACTCAGTAGACAGGTAGTTAGTGGGGAGTCATTGGGGAGCTTTAAAGAGGGGCTGGACAAGTTCATGGATGGGGATGGAAGGTAGGATGTAGGTAGTGTTAGGTGACAGCGGGCGAGGCTTCCTCTTTCACCGCACTGATCAGCGTGTGCTCGGGAGGCGTCGGTTCCTCAGGCTCCTACACACCACTTGCTGGTTCTGCTTCAGGTATCATGGTGTGGCGATGAGGACAATGTATTCAGAACTGTAGCCGCCGCACAGGGACCCTTGCGGTGTTAAACATCTATTTGACTTTATTTCCTAAGATGCACAAGTATCTCCTACCTGACAGCTCGAAAGACCAATGCTGTGTGATATAATCATTCTAACTTCGCCTCCATCACCCTCATCTTAGAGCCGCCTCCGATCCTACCTCATCTCGACTACCAGCGAGGCCTCCAGATCCAACCACGGGGCGAACAACTGACATCTTGGTCAGCAGACCTGCCGCCGGCCTTGCCATATCTCTCTCTCTCTCTCTCTCTCTCTCATTAATAAATAATTATTTAAATACTTGTACTAATAAAGACACAATAAGGAGCATAATCATTTATAAACACTTCGTAGCGGGGTTAATTGATGTTGACTAAAATAAGCTATTTACAAATTGGTGTTACTCTCCATGGAATAGCTACACTGGAGAGAGAGAGAGAGAGAGAGAGAGAGAGAGAGAGAGAGAGAGAGAGAGAGAGAGAGAGAGAGAGAGAGAGAGAGAGAGAGAGAGAGAGAGAGAGAGAGAGAGAGAACAAATCACCCACATCTATAAGGGATCCATCACAAAAGCACGTGTGGTAAATATCGTAACAACCGAACAACACTACCAGCCAGCCTGTGCCACCACCACCACCACCACACCACCAGTCATGACCGCGGGAACATTGACACCACCACCACCACCACACCACCAGTCATGACCGCGGGAACATGTGCCACCACCACCACCAGCACACCACCAGTCATGACCGCGGGAACATTGACACCACCACCACCAGCTGTACCCGTAATCAATGGTGTCATCAACTGGGTGCATGATTCATCTCTCCCGCTTTACATGGCGATGTGCTCAGTGAGGGGTTGTTGGCGTCAGTCCGCAGTGGAGG
>JACEEZ010013198.1:465000-530000 GCA_016584305.1 Chionoecetes opilio
TCACTTCCATGTCCGCCAATAGGATGGGAAAGAGGAGTATGTATGTGTGTGTGTGTGTGTGTGTGTGTGTGTGTGTGTGTGTGTGTGTGTGTGTGTGTGTGTGTGTGTGTGGCAAGTATGAAAAATATATATCACACAATAACGATCATCTGTCAAGATTAGTCGGTCTTCTTTTTATTTTGGTAAATATTTTCATGTATTTCATTGCTACTTTATCATTTTCAACTCGCTTTCTCTCTCTTTCTTTTTCCCCTCTCTCTCTCTCTCTCTCTCTCTCTCTCTCCTCTGGGCATAAAATCATATTTCACACCTTCCGCTCTTCTCTTTCTTTCTTCTTCCTTTCCCTCCTCCTCTCTCTCTCTGTCTGTCTCTCTCTCTCTCTCTCTCTCTCTCTCTCTCTCTCTCTCTTTGTACGAGTAAAGACGCAAAGTACTTTATGAGTGTTGCCAGATGCAAAGAAATTTACCTGTTTGAGGGAAATTCTGACTTCGAAAGGGAAAAAAAGGCAAAAATGGGGAAAAAACCATTTAATTTATCTTAAATGTGTGTGTGTGTGTGTGTGTGTGTGTGTGTGTGTGTGTGTGTGTGTGTGTGTGTGTGTGTGTCAGGGAAAATCTGAGGCAAAAGGGGAAGTTTTCATTTCCACACCAGGACATTTCAGCTGGTTGATCTGGCAGCACTGCTTTATGATCCTGTAGCTTGTGTCCGAGTGAGGGTTCACGGAGGCTATATGACTGCGGCGCTGCAGTGCTTATACTATTGGAGGGAGAGGAGAGGGTATCGGTACCTTGTGCTTTAGTTTAATGCTGCACAAGTCTCTCTCTCTCTCTCTCTCTCTCTCTCTCTCTCTCTCTCTCTCTCTCTCTCTCTCTCTCTCGAAAATACGATTGCAATGGAAACATAAAATGTAACAATAAAAACAACAGCAATAATAATAATGATAATGATAAAATTATCATTATCATTATTATTAATGATAATAATAATGATAATTTTACTATAATTCACTGAATCGCCGTCTGTCTGTCCCTCAGTCTGTCTGTACAGGTAAAAGCCCGTTCACATCTTCACGACTCTTGACGGCGACCAGTCACGACTTGCTGAGTCATGCTGTGGTCGGCGCCGGTCGTCATGTGGGTTGGCGTCAGGCCCAGACCGTCGCCGTCGGGTCGTGGGAGTCATGAAGCGGCGCGAGGGGTCCCGACAGTGTGGTGCATGCTCTGTACACCCGGGGCGGGTCTGTGACTCAAAAATCAACGGAAAAAGTCGGCTTCGTGCTGGGACTCATCGCCGAAGGGTCCAAGCCAGGCACCGACCAGTCGGGGCCGTGCTGCAACTACTCGTCATTAAATTTTAGTTATTTTAATCTGTGATAGACGGGGACGGTAGGTAGGGCAGTGCTGCGACCCACTATGAATAGAGCAGTATCTTTAGTGTTATAACTTTTTTTTACATCACAAAGGACTGGCCAAGGGCAAAAAAAAAAGCCCGCTTACAGGCTTGCGCGGATGATCTTTACGCCAAAATCCATTCATCGAGATTTACCGCGCAGATTTAGGCCCGTACCGAGAGTCGAGGCGGTAGAGCGACGAATGACGACGTACCGATAAAGGTAAGGTCGCGGTAGAACCTTCAAATCGTTACCGAGAGTGAACAGAAAGGGAGGGTTGGTTGAGGTTTCACGCGGCTGTGTATTGGCAACAATGTTGCTTCAAACTGCGGAGCCAGCAGTACGACTAAAATAGTGTATAATGCGAATTTGCCCTTATACTCATCACAAACATTAACAGAAACGTTGCGATCGGCTATGAAGTTGATGATATAATATATTTAATGAAGTTTATTAACAGTAGTGGCGTGTATACGTAAGTTTCTCTTACCGCTCATGTGAACATATGCGGTACGAGAAATGTGCTGGCGGGTTCTGGCAGCGACCTTGATGGCGGCGGCGGCTAAAGCAATAGCCGCCCCGTTACCCTGAACCTCCTTCATTATTGTCACTAAAATCACTTATTGCCGCATATGTAATACCTAATAATCTTATACTTATACTTAAATACATATTGGCAAGAAATTTTTTTAACAATTCTCTTAATCCCTCCAGATTAGGAATGTAATAAAAATTCATCGAAGGTTGAGTGAAGACACGGGGATACCCGTGTCTTCAACCTTGACCGCCACCGCGTCCCTGCTCTTCGTTCCAAAATTACAGGGTATTTTATCCCTCTTATGGTAAGCGAAGGTCTGCCGCTCGTCGTTCTACCGCCTACCGTCATGACTCTCGGTACGGGCCTTAAAGTTGCTTCCAAAGCTATAAAAAAATGCAAAAGGCATGAATCGTATGTCTGACAGCGACGTACATCATCTTGCACACTCACCGGTGTGTGGGAGGGAGGGTTTCCCTCCCTCTCCTCCCTCCATAGGCGGTTGACAGTTTGCGTGATTTTGAACTTATAGCCTGCAGTGTTCCCCTACATCCCGTGTTTTTGCCTGTTTTTGCTGGATTACATAATGGGTGGAAAACATACGGATGGCACAACGATTCAAGCAATCATTGATCTTTACAAGGCTGGGATCAATAATAAGGAAATTTGCAAGCTTAAAGGACTAAAGCTTAGAACAGTGCAAAATTTGATCCGCCGATTTAAGGTTGGCGGAGAGGTGAATCTCCCGCTCCCCAAAAAACAACCTGGGAAACAAAAAAAAACGTGTAACAGAACCAGGAGCGTGTTAAGGTGACAGCTTGATGCCAATCCTAGCCTTGCAGCCAGAGAACTGAAGGAGGAAAATCATACTCTTCTTGGTAATGTGTCGCTGCGTACTGTACAGGAAACTTTGAAACGTGACCTTGGCTACAGGTGTTACCGGGCGCGGAATAAGCAACTGATAAATGACCGCCAAAGGAAGAAAAGGCTTCACTTTGCAAAGAAATACAGAGATTGGCCTCTCGACAAGTGGCGGGCTGTGCTGTGGAGTGACGAAAGAACATTTTGTGTGAGTGGAGGAGGACCAGCAAAAGTGTACCGTCGTCCCGGCTCAGACCCCACCGAGCCTCGCTACACACGAAAGATCACAAAACACCCTCCCAGTTTAATGGTGTGGGGTTGCTTTATTTTTTATGGTATTGGGAACTTAGTTATTTTCCCAAAGAACACAACTGTTAACAAAGTGGTGTATTTTGACCTTTTAAATGACCACCTGGAGGCCTGCTTTGAAAAGACACAGGCACAGATTTTCCAACAGGATGGAGCATCCTGCCACACAGCTCAAGATGTGATACAGTGGCTTGATGACTGCAAGATTGGGAGAATAGATGACTGGCCAGGTAATTCTCCCGATATATCACCCATAGAAAATCTTTGGGCCATCATTAAAGGCAAACTCCGCTCACGTGACACCTCTACACTCCCCAAGCTTGAAATGGAGCTCCGAAAGTGTTGGGAAGAATTTAAGCCTGAGTTCCTTCAAAATCTTGCTGACAGTGTACCACGTCGCCTTCAAAGGGTCATCAAGAGGAAGGGCTACGCAACGAATTACTAACTACAATTGTAAGTGTTGATATTCTACATTATTTTGTTATAAACATGGTGCGTCATACGTGTAAACATTCCCTTTTCGGAGGCGCGCAGTGATTATCCGCGCAAACTGTAGTTGCCAGTCCCTATAAAGGAGACAGTAAGAGAATATAAAAAGGGGGAATGGGCCAATTTATTTCGGGAGGTGTCTTGTTCCTCCTCTCTTGAAAAGATTTAGGTCACAGAAAGGAGGAAAACTAGAAACAGAAAGAGAGTTCCAGAGTTTACCAGTGAAGGGGATGAAAGAGTGAAGATACTGGTTAATTCTTGCATTAGGAAGATGGACAGAATAGGGATGAGAATGAGTAGAAAGTCTTGTGCAGTGAGGCCGTGAGAGGGGGGGAGGCATGCAGTTAGCAAGTTCATAAGAGCAGTGAGCATGAAAATAACGGTAGAAGATAGCAAGAGAAGCAACATTGCGGCGATGATTAAAGATTGAAGACAGTCAGTCAGAGGAGGGGAGTTGATGAGACGAAAAGCTTTTGACTCAACCCTGTTTAGGAGAGCTGTATGAGTGGATCCCCCCAAACATGTGAGACATACTCCATACATGGGCAGATAAGGCCCCTGTACAGAGCAAGCAACTGGGAGGGAGAAAAAAATAGACGCAGACGCCACAGCACACATAACTTCATAGAAGCTGTTTTAGCAAGAGATGAGAGGTGAAATTTCCAGTTCAGATTTTCAGTAAAGGATAGTCCTAGTATGTTCACTGTAGAAGAAGGCAACAGCTGAGTGTCATTGAAGAAGAGGGGATAGTTATCTGGTAGGTTTTGTCAAGTAGATAGGTGAAGAAATTGGGTTTTTGAGGCATTGAACAAAACAAGGTTTGCTTTGCCCCAATCAGAAATTATAGAAAGATCAGAAGTTAGGCGCTCGGTGGCATCTCTCCGTGAATCACTTAGTTCCTGTTGAGTTGGACGTCTAATAAACGACGTTGAAAAATGCAGGGTAGAATCATCAGCGTAGGAGTGGATAGGGCTTTGAGTTAGACATAGAAGATCATTAATGAATAACAGAAAGAGAGTGGGTGATAGGACAGAACCTTGGGGAACACCACTATTGATAGATTTAGGACAAGAACAACGTCCGTCTACAGTAGCTGCTATATAATGGTTAGAAAGGAAACTTAAGATGAAGGTACAGAGAGAAGGATAGAAACCGAATGAGGTAGTTTAGAAATTACAGATTTGTGCCAGACTCTATCAAACGCTTTTGATATGTCAAGGGCAACAGCAAAAGTTTCACCGAAACCCCTAAAGGAGATTCAGATTCAAGATTCAGTAGGAAAGCTAGAAGATCGCCAGTCGATCGCCCTTTACGAAAACCGTACTGACGATCAGATAGAAGATAGTGAGCAGAAAGATGCTTAAGAATCTTCTTATTAAGTATAGATTCAAAAACTTTAGAAAGGCAGGAAGTCAAAGCTATAGGATGGTAGTTTGAAGGATTAGAACGGTCACCGTATCGGGGAGGCGGTAGCAGAGTGGTTAGCGTCACCGGGTGGCGTTCTCGAAGACCTGAGTTCGATCCCAAGTAAGACCCATAAATCCACTTGAAATATTTCTGCACCGTCGAATGGCCTAAGATTACACACATGCCCTGCCCATTAACTCTACCTTCGATTGCGAGTGCATCGAAGGACACAGGGCGGCTGCATGAGCCTCTAATAACAGGCGTCACTATAAAAATCCTGCCTGTGCCACCACGGGCGAGGGCCAACCATCACAGCCCTCAAGTGAGCCTCGAGGGCCTACTATCCCACCCCTGTAGGACACTGCCTACTGGCGCTATAGGCCAAGATGTAAAACAAAACAAAAAAATAAAACCCTTCTTAGGAACAGGTTGAATGTGAGCAAACTTCCAGCAAGAAGGAAAGATGGAAGTAGATAGACAAAGACGGAAAAGTTTGACCAGGCAAGGTGCAAGCACAGAAGCACAGTTTTTAGAACAATAGGAGGGACTCCGTCAGGACCGTAAGCCTTCCGAGGATCTAGGCCAGAAAGGGCAAAGAAAACATCATTACGAAGGATCTTAATGACAGGCATAATATAGTCAGAGGGTGGAGGAGAAGGAGGAACAAGCCCTTCATCAACCAAAGTGGAATGTTTAGCAAAGGTTTGAGCAAAGAGTTCAGCTTTAGAAATAGATGAGACAGCTGTGGAGCCATCTGGGTGAAGCATAGGAGGGCAAGATGAAGAAGAAAAAATATTAGCGATGTTATTAGCTAGTTGCCAGAAGTCACGAGAGGAGTATGATTCCAAAAAGATTTTGACATTTCTATGAATGAAGGAGTTTTTGGAAAGATGAAGAAAGAATTTGGCATGATTACGGGCAGAAATCTAAAGGGCATGAGTTTCAGGATATAGATGGTTACGGTTACGAGTTTTTGGTAAGTTGAAGAAAAGGTTTGGTATGATTACAGAAGCTATACTGCTACTGCATTGTTGACATTTAAATTTTCAAATACCCCTATAGTTTGCGACTATTGTCGACAATCGCAGACTAGTCGATTAGTCGCCTAACTACGGCAAACCGTCGGCTAACCGCGCCGACTATGGTCGGTGGAGGGGCTTGCCCTATCTGGTCTCAGTCGCAGCACGGTTGGGAACAGTCGCCGCATGACGGCAACCGTGGTTGGCGTCGATTACGGCGGTTAACTTCCTTGGTGGCGGAAGTTAATATTGGCGTTTAAATTTTAATTAGTCCATGACTGTTGATGACAGTCGCAAACTAGTTGCCGATTAGCCGCCTAACTATGGCAACCCGAGCCAACCACGTCAATTTTGGAGCTTCAGCCCCCCCCAAATCGGCTGCAGTTGGCACCGACTGGATGACTCAGCAAGTCGTGACCGGTTGCCGACATGATTCGTGGAGATGTGAACGGGGCTTATAGAGCATGCACCACACAGTCGGGATCCTCGGGACTTTCTGTGTTTACATAAGAACATAAGAAAATAAGGAAGCTACAAGAGGCTGCGAGGCCTACACGTGGTAGTTCCTTTAACAGAAACTAAATTAGTAGAGGATGATAAAGTGATGATAAGCAACAAATATAATATGTGGAGAAGGGACAGAAGTGGTAGAAGAGGTGGAGTTATGATACTGACAAAATTAGGGGTGAAAGTAAGAAAAGTGGAGTATGGAGAAGGAAGAGGTGAAATAGTGATTGTACAAATAGAAGTCAGAAATAGAGAAACACAGACTATAGTGGCTACATATGTACCACCCAAAACAAATACCTGGAACAAGGAAGAACATGAGAAAGTATTAGAAGACACCTTGAAGTACTTAAACAAAATAATCAAGAATAGTAAAAAGATACTGCTGGTTGGAAATTGGTTGGTTGGAGATTTGAACTGCAAGGAAGTAAAATTGGAGACATTTAAAGGAGGAAATGAAAATACCTGGGGAGCTAGATTGTTGAAACTGACAATGGAAAACACGATGACTCAATGGGTGACAGAAAACACAAGATATAGGGGAGATGACGAACCAGCAAGACTTGACTAGTGTTAACAAAAGGTATTGACCTAGCAAAAGAGATCAATTGTGGCTGCCCCATCGGAAAAAGTGACCCTATAATCTTAGAAATGGAGACGAAAGAGGAAATAAAGGAGGAAAATGAATTGTACAAAAGGAGCAGAAGAGACTTTGGAAAAACTAACATGAAAGAACTGAAAAAATATTATGAAGAAATTGACTGGGAAGAAATTAAAGGAGTGACCAATCTCTCTCTCTCTCTCTCTCTCTCTCTCTCTCTCTCTCTCTCTCTCTCTCTCTCTCTCTCTCTCTCTCTCTCTCTCTCTTCTTTCTTCTTCTTTTTATTTTTTATCTTTATTTTATTCTTATAGGTTTTACAGTCAGGAGCTTCAGCTGGACTACTGAGAACTATCTTTCACTTTCGGAATGTGTAGATTATTCCTAGCTTAACATACATACATGGGTTACTATTCTAAATTCTCTGGCCCGTACCGAGAGTTGAAGGCGGTAGAGCGACGAACAGCGAGGTAGCGACGAACGGAAAACCTTCGTATCTTTACCGAGAGTCGACAGTGGAGGTTGGTTGAGATTTCACGCCTGCGGCAATGTATTGGTAACAATGTTGCTTCAAACTGCGGAGCCAGCAGTACGACTAAAATAGTGTATAATGCGAATTTGCCCTTATACTCATCACAAACATCAACAGAAACGTTGCGATCGGCTATGAAGTTGATGAAATATATATTTAATGAAGTTAATTAACAGTAGAGGCGTGTATACGTAAGTTTCTCTTACCGCTCATGTGAACATATGCGGTACGAGAAATGTGCTGGCGAGTTCTGGCAGCGACCTTGATGGCGGCGGCGGCTAAAGCAATAGCCGCCTCGTTACCCTGAACCTCCTTATTATTGTCACTAAAATCACTTATTGCCGCATATGTAATACCTAATAATCTTATACTTATACTTAAATACATATTGGCAAGAAATTTTTTAACATATCTCTTAATCCCTCCAGATTAGGAATGTAATAAAAATTCATCGAAGGTTGAGTGAAGACACGGGGATACCCGTGTCTCCAGCCTTGACCGCCAAGTCGCCAACCGCGTCCCTGCTCTTCGTTCCAAAATTACAGGGTATTTTATCCGTCTTATGGTAAGCGAAGGTCTGCCGTTCGTCGTTCTACCGCCTACCGTCATGACTCTCGGTACGGGCCTCTATTTCTCTAATTCACTATTTCACTACTAAATGAATTTTACATGTACTACAAGTGAAATACAACATTTTTCTGAGCATATATGAGAAAGGAGTTGAAAAACATGTTCCACTATATACACCAAGAGAAAAGGGAAAGAAAGAATGGCTTAATGGAAGATGTGAGAGGGCAAAGGATTGAGGGATGAGGCATGGAAAAAAGTAAATAAAAATCGGAAGACTATAAAAAGAAGTCTATAAATTAGTAAGAAATGAATATGTGTGCCTAGGGAGAGAGGAAGAGAAGAGTTATGAGAAGGATAGAGTTGAAAAGTGTAAGGAAGAACCCAAAGTGTTCTACAGATTTATCAATGGAAGAATCAAGCATAAGGACAAAGTGGAAAGACTGAAAGAAGGTAACATGATATATGAAGATCCAAAAATAATGAGTAAAATTCTAAATAAAAACTTTCAGCAAGTATTCACAAAAAAAAAAAAATTCAATGAACGGAAAGGAATGAAAAAAGTCCTTAAGGAGTGGAGAATAAAAATAGAGAAGGAGGAAGTTTGTGAATTGTTGAAGGAATTGGAGGAGAGGAAAGCAATAGGACCAGATGGAGTGTCGGGTTATGTTTTAAAAGAGTGCAGAAAGCAGTTGGTTGAACCAGTATAGGATATAATAAAGTGCTCATTAACAACGGGAAAAGTGCCAAAGGAGTGGAAAAGAGCAGATATAGTGTCAATATACATGAATGGGGAAAAAGATGAACCACTAACTTACAGACCAGTGTCATTGACTAGCACAGTATGCAAGATATGTGAGAAAATAATAAAGAAGCAATGGACGGAATATTTGGAAAATGAAGGTATAATAACAGACCGGCAGTATGGTTTTAGGAAAAAGAGATCATGTGTGACCAACTTAATAAGCTTTTACTCAAGAGTAATTAAGTAATTGATACAACACAAGAAAGAGATGGGTGGGCAGACTGTGTATATCTAGATCTTAAAAAGGCATTCGATAAGGTTCCCCATAAGAGGCTACTTTGGAAATTGAATTGGAAAATATAGGAGGAATCACAGGGATGATCAAAACCTGGGTGGAAAGTTATCTGAGAGGAAGAGAAATGAGAACAGTAGTAAAGGATGAAAAGTCTGAATGGAGAAACGTATTTAGTGGGCTACCACAAGAATCAGTGTTGGCACCAATAATGTTCATGATTTCGTCAATGACATGAATGAGGAAATAAAAAGTTATATTAGTCTATTTGCAGAGGATGCAAAACTATCAAGAGAAATAAAAAGCTATAAAGACTGTGAAACACTACAAACTGACCTGAACAAGATCTACGAATGGAGCAGAAGATGGGAAATGGAATTTAATGTGAATAAATGTCATGTGATGGAAATTGGAAAAAGCGAAGATATAAATGGCCATGTAAGATAGGAAATGAAATAATTGCAAAGGTTCATGAAGAAAAGGACCTGGGAGTGATAATGCAGAATAACCTACAACCAGAAAAACATATAAATAAAATATTTGGAGATACATACAGGATGTTACAGAATATTAGAGTGGCATTTCATTACATGGACAAAAATATGATGAGAAAGATAATTACTACAATGATCCGACCAAAAATGGAATATGCTGCCATTGTATGGTCCCTATATAAAAAGAAGCACGTGAAAAAGTTGGAAGGGATACAAAGAATGGCAACAAAGATGGTACCAGAGCTAGAAGAACTTTCTTATGAGGAAAGGTGGAAGGAAATTAAGGTTAACAACACTCGAGCAGAGAGGAGAAAGAGGAGACTTAATAACAATTTATAAGCTGATAACTAAGATGGAAGAAACAGACAATGAGAGACTACTGACTCGGAAAAAAAGAGAAGGTCGATACACAAGAGGACATACAAAACAGCTAGAAAAAGGGAGATGCCTGAACAACACAAAGAAGTACAGCTTCCCTCATAGAAATGCAGAAGTTTGGAATGGACTAAACGAGGAGGTGATATCAGCACATAATATGCACCAATTGAAAGAAAGACTGGATAAAGCCCCGTTCACATCTTCACGACTCGCGTCGGCAACCGGTCACGACTTGCTGAGTCATCCAGTCGGTGCCGACTGCAGCCGATTTTGGGGGGGCAGAAGCTCCAAAATTGGCGGGGTTGGCTCGGGTTGCCGTAGTTAGGCGACCAGTCTGCGATTGTCGGCGATAGTCGCGGACTAAAACGAATTTAACCGCCAATATTGGGTTGCCGTCATGCTGCGACTGTTCCCAGCCGTGCTGCGACTGACACTGAGTGATTGTAGATGTGGGCAGCGCTCCGGCCCATCCCCCACACCACTTTTCAACTTTCGCTTGTGTAATGAAGCACGCCACCGATGTCGGTCACACTGTTGTCCACACACTTGCCCACCTTGACTAGGCCACAAATACTTATGTGCCTCCAAATATTATTAATTGAACACAATAGAATAACTATAACATGGTAATAACAATCGCCAAGGCACTAAAGATACTGCGGAAGCAGTATAGCACTAAAGATACTGCTCTATTTATAGTGGATAATGATGACGATAATAATAATAATAATAATAATAATAATAATAATAATAATACAGGGAGGTCCCGAAGATACGAGCAGTTAGGTTCCACCTGGCATACTCGTAAAGCGAAATCTCGTATAACGAAACACATAACTAATGGTAAATATAGGTTTGGTTCCAGGACCATCAATTAAAAAAGAAAAAGAAAAAAAAAAGACGTGTTTTTCAAGCTAAAATAAACTATAGCAAACACAACAAACACACAGCGTCTATATTACCCACACTGTACTACCTATTCTGTATAAAAAGCATTCTGAAAGAGAAAATAGCACACAAAATAGCATAACTGCACATTAATTAAACATAAAACATGCATAACAAGCAAAAAAGACGTTGTACTGTAGGGGACACCGCGTGATACAAAAGAGGGTAGTGTAGCGGTCCCAAGGTTGGGGCCGCACACCTGGCTAATTACCCCTAAGGATCAGGCCACGCCATATGCTTGATTACCCTTCGGGTCACGCCTTGCTAGGGGTGACCTGACTGCGGTCCCAAGGTTGGAGGCGCACACCTGGCTAATTACCCCGAAATGTCAGGCCGCGCCATATGCTTAATTACCCTTCAGGTCACGGCTTGCTAGGGGTGACCTGACTGGGGTCAACCAAATCCCCCTTTGTTCAGCCTGGGAGTGGTCGGGCGGGTATTTTGAACTTGATAATTTTACTCACCCCAATTTGAATGTCGTAGCATTGGATTTTTGATCTCGTATATTGAAAATAGACCCTAATTTACACATCTCGCATCATCGGATTATCATATACCGAATGCTCGTATAACGGGACCTCCCTGTAATAATAATAATAATAATAATAATGATCATAATAATCTCAATAAATATCTTTAAAAATTCCGCTTTTCTTTTCTCTCTCTCTCTCTCTCTCTCTCCGTCAAAAGCATGGGAAAGATCGATCTTTCCCATGCTAAAATAACACGTGCTCCAGTCGCAGTGCAGCCCCGACTGGTCGGCGCCAGACTCAGACCCTTCGGCGATGAGTCCCAGCATGGAGCTGACTTTTTCCGTTGATTTTTTGAGTCACAGACCCGCCCCGAGTGTATAGAGCATGCACCACACTGTCGGGACCCCTCGCGCCGCTTCATGACTCCCACGACCCGACAGCGATGGTCTGGGCCTAACACCAACCCACATGACGACCGGCGCCGACCACAGCATGATGCAGCTAGTCTTGACTGGTCGCCGTCTAGAGTCGTGAAGATGTGAACGGGCCTTTAGCTGTACAGACAGATGGACGGACGGACAGACAGACAGACAGACGGATATTCGGTGCATTATGTAATGAATAATGCTAACAAAAATAACAACGGTAAAAATAATAATAGTAATAAATGAAACAATAATAATGACAATAATATAATGTTAATACCTATGATAACCAATATCTTCACCCAGGGCAGCGCCCCAAGGAGGTTCCAGGGGGCCAGCCACGCGTTCTTTCCACTATCAGTGAGTATCTCTCTCACACACACAAAGACATACGTGACATAATCATGGTTTTATCAAAACACTTCGCACTTGCAATACTATTTTTAAGTGTGGTATTGTCTTTGCCCTCAGAGTGGCGGTGGGGCGTGGTGGCTGCCGCGGTGGCGGGAACACTCAACGTGGGCTTGGCGGCGGCCAGCGTGGCGGTGGCGGCGACCTACCACGACCGCTGCCTCCACCTTCCCCGCGTGCCCCTCGGCCTGGCCCTGCACGGTAATGCTGCTCAACCTCACCCTGTAGTGTAGGCGACGGGCTAAGGCACTGTTGAACACAGCACCACTGCCTGACCTTGTGGTAGGGACGGGCATGGGGTCAGGTTTACCACAACCTTCGTGAGTCCATTGGTGGGAAACTATTCTGGTACACCACATAAGCGCAGCGCAAAATTCATTCTAACACATGGTTTTGATGTGAATTTATTGAATTACAAGCTGGTCGTCCTACTTTCAACTATATATCTATGTATAAATATGTCCAATTAATTAAATCAATAAAAGTTCAGGCTCTGTGATCTCTGTAACTGATCCGTCAGACCCGTACGTGCTGGTCTTCATGTTTATTATCCGCGGAGTAGTGTCACGGAGGTCAGCTGTTAACATTTGTCTTGCAGGCGCAGCGCAGGCGGTGGCGGTGGTCGGAGCGGCCCTGCACGCGGACGTGAAGGCTTATCTCCGTTACAACCTGTACCGGGCGAGGCTGCGGCAGCGAGGCAAAATAAACAAAACAAAATCCTTCCTGTATCGCAAGCAGCACCACGTGTACAAGAGCCTCAGCGTGGAGGACATGCGGGTGCAGACCTTCAGCTTCATCCCCGACGAGCGGGCGGTGGGCGGGCAGGGCGAGGCGCTGTGGTGCGTGGTGGCGCAGGTGTTCGCCGCTCTCAGCGTGTGTGTCCTCCTGCCGCTCACTACCCTGGGTGTGGACGCTCATCCCTCACACTCACACGCATACATCACTAGCCACAACTTCATACAACCCCCCCCCCCCCAACACTGTGGCTATAAACACTCGCATCAGTTTCATTAATTCAATAGTATTCTAGTGCCAGACAACAGACAATAATATGCCCTAGCTCTATTACATGGTAGGCAGCATATTGAAGGGGTGGGTGACAAGAGACAGTAGGGGGTAAGAGTGGGAAGAAGGAAGGGTATTGTTGTGATTTAAAGGGTATTGAACTGGTCTCTATTATTATGTAGAAAGTTCGCCAACAGATCAAAGAATCCATCATTCTTACACTTCATTAGCTATCAGAACCAGGATTTGCATTAAATTCCCCCTAATAAAATAATAGTAAAACCAAAAAACCCCCTAAAAAAAACAGCTTAAGTGGGGGAATTTTTTTGGGGGGTTTATAAATATTTTACATATAAAAATATAGTTCTAGTTGCAGATATAACCTAGTTATCCATGATAGCAACAGTGGCAAGACCGACGTTCTCCTAAAATTTTACTAATGTTGTTCCAGGTAACAGGATTGTATTGACTTAAGTCTTTATAAAACATGAATGCCTTACTAAGTAAATCACCTGCCTTTTCCCTATAATGAGCTTTCCCCCCCTTGGGACATTTTTAGACAGTTCACACTCTTTGAATTTCCACGCTTATCAATTAGAGAGAACTGCAACTCCGAAATGCCAGTGGTCGCTGGTAGTTTTAACTCACAATTTGGTGAAAAGTTGGTCAACTTGAAAGAAAAATATGGGCTTATTCCACTGCACTTAAAACACAAAAGTATAATATTAAGAACGATTTTCTTCTATATGTATATTGTATAGAAGCCTGATTCTGTAAAACATTGTATATAACCAAATAACCAAGTAGGTTATAGTTGAGGAGGCGAGGTAAATGCTACTCTATGATATTATATAGTCAATAACGAATGTTTAGAAGTTATCTATACCTAGGCAGTCATATTTTCCTGTTATTATTGTGTATCAATCAGATAGAAAGCCTAGAAGTGCAATGAGTCGACGCGTGAAGTGGCAATGTTTTGATTCAATCTCCCCGCCCACCACTCCCCGCCGCGGCACGTCGCCTCCACAATTATAACCTACATTGTCGCAGCAACAAGCCGATTTCGGCATTCTTTATTCTTCGTTTTTCCAAGGCATTGCTTATTGTATTTTGACAAGCGTTTGCCAGACGCAGCAGTACTGTCTTAGAAAACAGTGTGAACATCGCCCAAATTTTACATGCCACAATATACATGTAAAAAATATATTAAGCTTTGCTACTCGAGGCGAGTAATTTGCATTAAATTGCTATCTTAGAACGTTCAATCGTAATGCATGTCATGCATACACTTACTAGAACAACAGAAGAACGTTCTTTTTTAGTATTCAGATGCGGTGCATCAATATTTATCGCGAAATTGATTTATGAAAAATATTAGTCGCGGAGGGAAAACACAGTAGACCAACCTTTGAGTTAAAACTGCCAGCGACCACTGGCATTTCTCGAGTTTCAGTTCTCTCCAATTGGTTGCAGTATGTGCACTCGTGCAGGCTGCTTTCTGTTGATCATTTTCTATCATATCAACTTTATCCCATTCTGTTGCCTTTTTTCTGGCACTGCCAGCAGTCATTTTGTTGCTGTGATCCTCTCACTACCGCAGAGAGATTGAGACTCAAGTCAGTCAGTCAGTCAGTCAGCAGTAGTCAAGGCTCACCCATCCATGTCCTGTACAGTACAAGTCAACACAGGCTTTGTCCAACCAGACCAACCTGTATCAACATGACTTAAACAAGTGTCTGTCCTTCAGATAACACTTCAAACCTTTTCACTCTAAAATTCTTTTTAATTACTTATTTTAACTGATTTACATATAGATATGAGAAATAATAAAAAAAAAATGCCAATAAAGCCCAGTGTTTTTTTTTTTTAAACTGGGTTTTTTCAAACCCAGATCAGAACACTTACATCCCATGACGACCTGCTTAGTGCATGGGGTTTTCATTGGAAGACAAAGAGTTAGCATTTTAGTTACTGTATGTAGCTTATTGTTGAAAATCACAAAACAAATCCTGGATCTTCGTTGGGCATATGATTTTATCCGTTTTTATAAAAATTGCAACCAGTCTCCCATCAGCCCTAAAACAACAGCTATGGCTTGAGGGTGCAAGGTTATGATCTGTGGTAATACTACACAACAAAATGAACTGAATCTCATCTTGCTCCCTCGCTGTCACAGGCACGATTGATATCTACGCGTTACTTGGTCGAGCTTCTCCGCCTGCCTGCCACCACACCCTTATCCTCTTCTGCAAAGTCCTCTACTCGGCCTATGCTGTTCTCTATCTCCTTGTTCTCCTTGTAAGCAAAGTTCCTCCTATATCAAGGCATTTTGCATTAAACTGCATTCAATAATTGCAATATATTCGATACAATTCCTGTTCCACCTTCAAGTTTCAGCCCTTGTTTTACCGCGCAAAGTATCTACATATTCAAAAATTACTTTACTTTCGTCTGCAGATATGGTTTTGCGGGACTTCCTGCGAGCCCATTGTGCGGGGACACGCCAACCTTCCTGCTGTGCCCCACCCTGCCCCAAAGCTGTCTCCGCAGTTCGAGGATAACCACAAGCACCCACCAGGTCACTGTCAGCACCATCCCCTCGGCTTTGCATGAGACGAGGCACGGCTCACTTATATGTCATGGTTAACACACACTTTACTATTCCTGCCTCATTCATGTAAAGTTAATGGGGATCCTGCTCTCTATGCTTATATTCACCTCCAAATCATCAAAAGGAAAGCTGCACAAAACGTTCTGCTTAGGATGTGTTTTGTCATTCACATAAATTTCATGATTGTGATGATTTTGTTATCCCTAAATGCATTGCTAGTTTCCTCCATTATTATTCCTCCATTTGATTACAGGACCTGAGTTACTTTGTTCTGGGTTCATGCTAAAGCTATGCATCTAGTAGTTTAGGCATAAAATCATATGGACACCTTTAGGATACTGTATATTCATGTACAATCACGTAGTATAGTTTTGCTTATGTCTCATGGATATACGTGCGTCTCTTGGTAGGCGACCTTCATTGCCTCCCTACTGTAATTAGCTGCTGCTTTCCCAAGACATTAATGATGCATGTCAACTATTGCTATATACTCATCACTTCAAGGTGGTGGCCATGACACTTCTCTCCAATCACTCCTTTAACAAAAACTGATTCCTGCACACTCCAGTCCTCTCACCCTCGCCACCCTTCTCTCTTAATCCTGTACCATAATCTTGCACAAGCAGGGTGGGCGTGGCTGTGCTGGGTGCGGGGCGGAGCAGGCCTCCTCTACCTGTTCCTGGCTCTCCCAATGGTGGAAATTGGCGTCATCTACGTGGGACTGTGTTCTCCCCACAGCATGGTGCCGGGCTGGCTGCTGGGCCAAGGTACTGAAGGCATAGTGCAGTCCCTCATTACCGTGTGATGTGAGGCATGTCTGATGTTTAAACATTGTTTGTAGCATGATGTCAAGCATAATATAGGTGGGGAGATGTACTACAGTTGTCCATTCCCCCCCCCCCCCGTTGAAGCCTTTAGCGCCTGTAGGTTATTTAATATCAATCTGGAGGGACGTGATGGTTGGCCCTCCGCCCGTTGGTTGGCACAGGGTGGATTATTTTATATAGTGACACCTGTGATGTTATAGGTGAAGGTCCATTTTCTGTGATGGTCTACCTTCAGTTTTTATTCGCAGTTTTTATTATTTTATATATTATTCGCAGGGGTTAGATAACATATGGTCGTGAAAGTAAAAAGTCCTTGAGAAATTGCTAACCCCCTGTAAAACAATCTGCAAACCCCTCATTCCCTTATATTACTAGACATATCTTATCTGCTTCTTTAAAAACAGTCTAAATAACAAAAAAGCGGTAAAAAACTATCAAAATTATTAAGGTACAGTGCAATATCATCATTACAGTAAATTAAAACTAGTATATACAGTAATGTACTGTAATGTACTTATGAGTGCAGCCAATTTTACATGTAGGGTGGTGTGGGGGGACACCGTACTATTAGTGGAAAAATATTCATAAAAAATCCATTTTTTACCTGAGAGAGTGCACACTGTGCCCAAAACAAACTTCACAATATGGCCCACCTATGGTACCCTCATGAATACTTAACTCAGATAATAAGGGTCATTTAAGGTTTTTTATAAATTTTTGACTGTGATCCCCCCAGTTCGGTGTGACCCCACCCCACCCTACCTCTTAGTCATGAAGTCTACCCTGTTGCTCGCATGTAGTTCACTGAGGGTGGCGCTGCATCCGTGGTGGCATGGTGGCGCGAAATTTGAATTAATTTTCGCGTTGTAGCCTTCGTACGGTGATCCCCCCGTTCGGTGTGACCCCACCCCACCCTACATGAAAATTAATACAGTACTTGACCTGTTACCGACGCTACAAATACGCGCGATTAACCACGCGAATTTTCAAATATATCACCTTAAAATAATCATCCAGACTTTTGTTAGAAGCACGGGAAAAAAATTTGCCCCATTTCAGCTGCTGTGCGAATATTACTGATGAAGTCATATTCATAACACTTCCACATAGTATGCAAGCTAAGCCACTCTGGACACATGATACATTCCATTTCTAAACCCATGAATGCAACATATAAGGAAATCCATTCTTCTAAGAAATTTCAAAAAAAGTTTCAACCCAAGCACCTCATGGATATTTCTAAAACAATTCCATCAACCTTAACGCAATATCTTTCTAAAACAATTCCATCAACCTTAACGCAATATCTTTCTAAAACAATTCCATCAACCTTAACGCAATATCTTTCTAAAACAATTCCATCAACCTTAATGCAATATCTTTCTAAAACAATTCCATCAACCTTAATGCAATATCTTTCTAAAACAATTCCATCAACCTTAACGCAATATTTTCCCCTAAAACCATCCTATTCATCATTTATCTTGAAATCAAACTTCCACACCATTTTACTGCCTTTTCTGATACCTATTCATTGGAACACCCCAAAGGGCATGGCAAAAAGTCTTATTAACTAATATTCACACATTTCATACTGTACTTCAACACCTGAGTCGTGCCGTTGTTTCACCATTGATTTCCTCCTTGTATTCCCCTTGCTTCACACCACCAGTACTCAAGTCAATGGTATATTTCTGCACTCTCTCAGTAAGGATTTCATCATAACCTTTATTGGTTATGCTAAAAGAGCTTATGACTCATACTTCATAATAACTAATGTATTCCTAGTCACCCTTTTCCTATATAGACTGGGACTATACTGTAGTTGTCTTTTTACAGTAATCAGAAGCACACTTACTCGTTTAATTTTCTATTTTGTTCATTATGATTTATTGTTTAAGTTTGTTGATCTATATTTTGGTGCCGAGTTGCTATATATTCATCACTTGAAGGTGTTGGCCATGACAAGTCTCTCCAATCACTCCTCTAATAAAAACCAATTCCTGCACACTCCAGTCCTCTCACCCTCGCCACCCTTCTCTCTTAATCCTGTACCATAATCTTGCACAAACTATTTATCACCCTATTTATCCCATCCATTTCTCCATGTGACGACCATGTGCAGGGAAAAAAAAATATTATGAAACGGCGAAATTCTCATCAGTAACTCACAACGAGGAAGAGAAGAACGTAATACATTCAGACCCACAACAAACAAATCACTGATGAAATGTGTAACATCTACGTATGCATCCCTGTACCCACAAAATGCACTTCAAACACCCATTCATGTCTGGGAAAAAATATTTCTATATAATTATTTTTGAAGGAATATTCAATACATCCTTCATATACCCATTTTACAAAGCAAGGGAAAAGGTTGCCTCCACTACAAACAATGGATTATGATCTTTAATATTTGTTTCTAATACTGATATGCATACACTGTGTTTTAGGTCTTGTGGAACATTGTCCTGCTGTGTGTGCATGTTTTAAACCTTCATTTTTGGGATAGATGCTTTCCACTTGTGAAGAACAGAATTGTTGTATAAACATGACATCTTTTCAGGTGCAGCAACAATGGCAGTCCTAGTGACTCTCCTCCCCATATACTGTTTGGCCCTCAAGCTTGGCACCCAAACGCTTGCTCACCTCCGCCTCGTGGCCTTCATCCTGGCCGTGGTGGTGATGGCGTGGCCTCCGCTAGGTAACTACAGTAGCCGGGTGACTATATTGACACCATGAAGACAATGTGACATCAAAGCTCACTAGTTCACTTCAGTACAAGTAATAGTAGCTTAACCATCTCTCACCAGCCTTGATCCTTGACTCCTTGGTGATGTGTGTAGTGGTCAACACAAGAGGTCTCTTGGTGATATGTATATATGTATTGAAGCATTTCCTACACTGTGTTGTCGGCTGAATATCATGACCACAATTGTCCTGCCTGGGGAGAATGAATGATGTGTCTCCAAGTGATTCAGATTATCAGCTGCCTGTTTATCTAGAGGCTTGGAGTTCAGTATGAATAAGGCAACTACAGACACACAGTTTTCTCATGGAGTGGGTTGTTGTGATATTTATCTGTACTTTATCATTAATAGCATTAGAGTCGATTTCCTGTTGTCCTTTATTCTATTCAACTCAGAATTGGCAGTGGAGAATGCATTTAATCTTACTTTAAAATCTTAAAAATCAATTAATCTTAATTGGTCAATCTTAGCTTTAAAAACATGAATACTTTTGGCATCTATAATTTCACTGTCCCGGCCATATAGCTATAAAGGGTAGAGAGGCCATCATCCCCGCGATTTGAAGCTAGAGAAACATAGCGGCCATGTTGGTTCAGGTCAATATCAGTTACCAGTTGCACAAATTGCCCCAGTTTGATATTTTGGGAGATATAAACTTACTGTTTTCTGTGGTAGGTACACACTTACCATTGATCTTAATGCTTCATGTTACTTACATGGGAGACAACAATACTAATATTGATAGTTATAATAACGACAACATGGCACCCTTACCCCCCCTGACCCAATATAGCGGCCGAAGGCTCCCATGACTCCTAAAACTGGCTTCACTTTTCAGCCCACCACGCGCGGCTGACGGCCTCTCCACTCTTTATAGCTCCACCACCTCTCCACCCTTTATAGCTCCATGGTCCAGGCTATTCCACCTATCAATGCACCGATAGGGAAAACTGTACTTCTTGATGTCCTTCAAGCACCTTGTCTTTTTAAGTTTCTTCGTATGACCTCTTGTGGCTCCTACGTCCCATATACATACACGTCCTCTTTGTCATTTCTCTTCATTCCTGACATAGCTCTTTACATTGCTATCAAGTCTCTTCTTTTTCTTCTTTCTTACAATGATGGCAACCCCAATTTCTTCAGCCTCTCCTCATAAGTCAGGTCTGATAGACTAGGAACAATATTTATGACGGCCCTCGGTATTCTTTCTATCTTCTTTACATCCTTCCTCTTGTGCGGAGACCAAACTAGCATGGTGTACTCCAGTCTAGGGCGCATCATGGCCACAATACATTTCTTCATCATGTCTTCGTCCAGATTGGCAAAGGCCGTTCTAATGTTTGTTAGAAGATTATATGTAGCACCAACAATTCTATTAATGTGTTCCTCCGGTGATAAGTCATCCTGAATTGTTACTCCAAGGTCCTTTTTTCACTTGCTTTATTGATTGTCTCGCTTCCCATTTTGTAATTCCATCTTATCCTTTTCGCACTCTTACCAAATTCTACCATTCTGCACTTTAGTTAGAAGGAAGCATTACATTTTTTGCATTAAATTTCATTCTCTATTTTTGACTCCATTCATATATTCTATCCAAATCTTCCTGTAGGAGTCTGCAATCCTCCTCCTTTTTAACCATCTTCATAATTTTCACATCATCTGCAAACAGGCTCACGTAACTTTTCAAATCAGACACCATGTCATTAACATAAATCAGGAACATAACAGGTGCTAATACCGAGCCTTGTGGTACTCTGCTTAACACACTTCTCCACCCTGAAGCACAAACTTTCATTACGGTTCTCATCTGTCTTCCTTTTCGGTAGTCCTTCATCCATTTCAGGACATTCCCATCCAGTCCTCCTTCGTATTCCAGTTTCCACAACAATCTTTTATGGGGTACCTTATCAAATGCTTTCTTCAGATCCAAGTAAGCACACTCCACCATCTATCTCTTTCTTGTACTACGTTGATCACCTTAGAGGAGAAGCATTGCAGGTTTGATGTACAGGAACTCCCAGCTCTAAATCCAAATTGTCTGTTTGTTATGAGCCACATTTTCTCAAGATACTTAACACATCTGTCTCTTACTATCTTCTCACACATCTTCCCTATTACACTAGTCAAGGAGATCGGTCTGTAATTGAGCGATTCCTCCTTGATGGATGGGCAGACTGCATAGACTTTGATCGAAAAAAACCCATTTGACAGAGAGTACCAAATAAAATGTTATGGAAGTTAGAAGGCATTGGAGGACGATTTGAAACTGGACGAAAGACTACCTGAAAGTAAGAGAAATGAGAACAAAGGTTAGACGAGAAATTCAAAAGGAGGAAAGTGACGAGGGGAGTGCTACAAGGAACAGCCTCGGCACAAATAATGTCCTTGATATACATTGGCTCTTTATACTCTTTCTCTTCCCCCTTTCTATATGGGGACAATTGATGCTCTTTTCCATGCCTCGGGGTACTTTACCTTCATTTAAGGAACGTGTAACTAGACTGTGTACCTTGGCACTTTGAGTGATGAGTTGATGGGCAGCATGTTGGTATCTTCGGCCACTCGACGATGGAAGAAACAGTTGCTCCTGGTGGGACTTGAACTCGGGACCTTGTGCTCACCACTACCAGGTTCTAATCCTCAGGCCATCGCGTTAAAGATTGCCAAAACAGTTGCCCCCGACAGGATTCGAACTCGCGACCTCGAGCTCACCACTCTGCCACCGCCTCCCCAAAGAGCCAATGTATATCAAGGATATTATTTGTGCCGAGGCTGTTCCTTGTAGCACTCCCCTCGTCACTTTCCTCCATTTGAATTTCTCGTCTAACCTTTGTTCTCATTTCTCTTACTTTCAGGTAGTCTTTCGTCCAGTTTCAAATCGTCCTCCAATGCCTTCTAACTTCCATAACATTTTATTTGGTACTCTCTGTCAAATGGGTTTCTTTCGATCAAAGTCTATGCAGTCTGCCCATCCATCCCTTTCTTGTGTTATATCTATCACTCTAGAATAAAACCTCAAGTTGGTGACACAGGAACCTCCTTTTCTGAAGCCAAATTGTCTGTCTGTTAGTAGCCTACACCTTTTCTTTCACTTTTCTTGTTTTTTCACAGTTTTTACATGCTATCCTGGTCAGTGACACAGGTTTATAATTACATGGTTGTACATATTTTCCAATTTTGTATATTAACACCATCGCAGATCTTTCTCATTCATTCAGGACTTTCCATGATTTTAAGCTTTCGATGGCGTCATGTATTGGTTCAAACAGAACGCGTCTATATTCCTTTAGCATATGACCTGACACTATTTGGTCTTATTGCTTTTCTTGCTTCTAATTCTTTCATTAGTTTCAATGCCTCCTCTTTGCTTGTCTTGATTTCCCATATTCCTATTTCCTTCTCTCTCTGTGGTTGCCTAAACTCTTTCTTTTATAACATTTTCTGAAAGTTCTTAGTTTAATATTTCAAAAAATTCTTTTAGGTTCTCATAATATTCCTTGGCTCTCCTTAAGCCTTGCTACACTTTCCTATGTATTAGCTTTCCATTTATTTCTCCATACAAACTTGTGTTCTTTGCATTTGTTAACTACACTTTTTTCTCAAATCTCCCTCCTCTTTTTATCCTCACATTAATTTCTTATTAGTTTATATTCTCCATTTCTCTGGTGATTCATCTCTTCCTACCTCTACATCCCCTCATCTCCATTTCTATGCATTACAACATGGTCACTTTTTTTTATTTATCATTTACTTTAATTTTTTTTTATATGTATGTGAAGCCTGGCCTTAATTCCTGAATGTTGTGTGTCCCGCCACCAGGGCTGCTGTCAGTGCTGGCTGGCTGGAGGGAGAGACAAGACATCGTGATGCACACCTCAGGCTTCTGTGACCCTCAGTTCCAGGTCTTCACGGTGGTAGTGGCAGCCACCCTCAGCCTGCCTCTAGCCTGCCTGCTGTATGCTGCCTGCCTTCTCATTATTGCTGTGGCTGTTGTAGGGCTTGGCATTGTACTGTTTTGGGGATGCTGTGATAAGGGGATTGGCAGTGATGTAGGGATTGTGACACACACACATGCCAATAGTCGCTTGTCCAGTGTGGAAAGTGATGCCCAGAACACCTCCAGGAGCGGCAGAGACGGTGAGGAACAGGAGTCTGGTGGCTTGAACATGGCCACTCTGCCTACACAGGAGGGAGTCCATGTTTGATGCACAGATATGTACAGGTACTTAGAAAATGGAGGAAAAACAAAATGATTGTATATCTAGCCATCATTCCACCGTTGAAGCGTGTATCAGTGCATTACCAAGGGTACGTGTGATTTACTGTGGTGATCTGAGTGATAGAGTAATCATTTGCCCTGAGATAAATGGGTACATAAGCCATAACAAGCTTAAAGTAACGAATATGGAGAAACTGAAGTGGGCTGACATGTACTACTGTTCTTTAGTGAGAAAATACAGCACTACATGAAACCTGCTTTTCCTAGTCTTCCATGATGAAACAATCTCCTCCTGTAAGGAGTTGTGAATCACACCACAAATCTTAGTTTTGTTGTGATGCTGTGATCCCATACATCACATGAAGACTTGTGCAAAATTATGCCATGGGTACATCCTGCCTCACGATAACAAGCTTTCATAGTGGAAAGCTGTGAAGTGTGGCGAAGGTGTATCCAGCTTCTTTCCTGTGAACAGGACTGAGGCAAGGGTGCGTCCTTGCTCCATCACTTTTCAACACTTGTATGGACTGGGTTTAGGGCAAAGTTGTAGATCAAAGTGATTGTAGAGCATCCCTTGGCAACACCAAGATCACTGATTTTGTTTTTGCCGATGATGCAGTAATCTTTGCCGAGTCGCTGGAGGTCCTGGTGATGGCTCTCGAGGCGCTGCACGAGGAGGCAAAGCCTTTGGGGCTTGAGGTCTCCTGGCTCAAGACCAAGGTCCAGGTGTTTGGCGGCTTATTAGATGAAACAGTACAGTCTGTTCATGTGTGCGGAGAGGACATTGAGATCTTGGAAAGTTTTACATACCTTGGTAGCGCAGTTCATAATGATGGCGGGTCACGTCAAGAAGCTGAAGCAGGAATACTAAATCATCTCTTACACTTCAACAGTCTTCTTACGAGAGAATTTAGGCATTGCCTTGCAACGTAAGAGGTAATACAGTATTCCTGCTTCAGCTTAAGTATTCCTACCACCTTACCACTTACTTGTCTTACCTTTGTCAAAGCTTTCATTACCTACTGCAGTAAAACCTCGATAAGTCAGTATTCATTGAGTCGGAATTACCGATAAGTCGTAATGGCTGGCAAATTTCCATCTATAAAATGGTACTATGGTAACACTAGGTGTCACTGTGTCACACTAGCCCTGTGTTCCGGGGTAACGGGTCCTCACCCACCACAGGCTTTAAGGGCTATGCCATGGAGATGAGCACTGAATGCCACGCGCAGCATTGCATATGCTCCCATCTTTACCTTTTACCATAAACTAGTTGATGAATTCATCACTGTTTGCGAGGAAAGAACACTTTAGGAAGGAATATTTATGAGGAATATGAAGGAAGTGATGATATTTGAGGAGAAAATGTGAAGTGTTCAGAAACTGTGAAATAAATTTGAATTGGCAGATGATCAGATAGGTGTCCATTTTTACATTTTGATCCAACCTGTTCCCATACAAATATAAGAAACATAAGAAAATAATAAAGCTACAAGAGGTCCTGAGACCTACACGTGATAGTTCCCCTTACTTACCACTACCTACATCCACCTTACATCCCCATCCATGAAATGGTCTAGCCTCCTTTTAATTCTCCCTATTGACTCCGCACTAACTACCTGATGACTGAGTCCATGCCAATCATTTACCACCCTATTTATGAACCAGTTTCTCCCTATTTCTTTTTTAATTTATGTTTTACGTTTGAATCCGTTACTTCTTGTTCTACCCTGGCTACTAGCCGTAAGAATTTTTCACTACATCGCCTTTATTGTATCCCTTTAACCACTTAAGAACTTCTATCAGATCGCCAAAACAAAAAAATTACCAAACTCTATTGGTAATTTGAATAACATAACATATCATAGTTTTATGACAGCTGGTAAAATTAAAAAAGTTATGAATGAATATATATATATATATATATATATATATATATATATATATATATATATATATATATATATATATATATATATATATATATATATATATATATATAACTCAATCATCCTCTACAATATTTTTCAAACCTGCACATTCCTTTCAGTCACATTCATCCTCTTGCTGCATTTTGTTACCTTAATAAAAAATTTCTTAGCCTAAGTAACCTACATATTTCTAATGCATTTTCACAATACGTACTTACATATATGTGCATGTATGGCTCATATAGTTACTGCAGTTTATACCTTCATATAGTCATATACCCATACTCACACACACACATATCATTACTTATTTTTTTGGACAAATATTGATATATGTATTTGTTTTGCTGTCTGAAATCAGTCACCCCAAGATTCCTGCACAGCCAGGCCTCAGTGCCAGGGATTTACCTGAACCGCTTCATACTGCTTAACCCCTCGAGGCCCAGAATGTAATTTCCATTGTAATTTGGGTACCATTAGACAATTTTTAGGGAGTATAAGCAAAATTTTATAGATATGACATGTTTAGTATCCTTGTCCACTAGTTACTTTGGTATATTCAGTCACTTTTTGTAATTTTATGGCTCGAAAACACAATTTTTTATAGCAAAGGTTAAGATCTGGGCATGAAAGGGTTAAGATGTCAGATCTCTGTGGTGCATCACCCCCTAATAAACCAAATCCCCCCAACTCACTCTCTACTCCATACACACTTCTACCACTGCTGGGTACTTAGGCCCCTGCATAGCAACACCTCCTTGACCCACTCTCCAACACTTTCTTGGTCTTCCCCTTCCTCTTCCACCTTCTGCATGTGATATATATATTTTTCTTAATCAATCTCTCCTAATATATTTTCTCCATGGGCTAAATGCAAGAATGCTCGTCAAATCCCGGCAGGTGGAGATTCCCGACCGTCGTACCTCCACCGGTGGGATATACAAGAATTGTTTTCAAATGCCCGGCCAGTGGAGATTTGGGCAGTCGTACCAACACAAGCGAGTCCAAGGCGGCATCAGTATTTTGACTGTTTTACACCTATCTAATTCCTGTTACTAGCCTAATTTATCCTTTCTGCCATTAAAATATCAGCTTTCTTAGTGTTCGCCACTTATCTGAGGCGTTGATGAAGAAAAATGGGCCTGAGTGATGCTTGTGCGTACATTTCAACGTCCTGCCAGTCGCCACAAAGCAATATGGCTGACCACCTCCACCACCGCCGCTCTCCCTCGTCACCACTTAGCACAACAATATAAGGCTTCCTGCACCTAATTTTACCTTAATTATGACACGTGTGCATTCACAGTGTATGCAGTCACTATGCATGTCACTCGGTTATGTTGAAAACTCGCCTGTAATGGTTTGGGAAGAAATATGATGGAATAAGGACAGAGGACAAGGCATGGACAACGCAACCAGTGGAACGCAACGGGTGGAGTGTTTTCAAATGATTCTTGCTTACCGCGCCCCGGTGCAATGGGTCGAGAAAATTTCTTGCATATGGGCCCACATGACCATACCAATTCAGTACTCCTTGGTCTGCTCTCTCCACGCATCTCTCTGATCCAGTTGTTCTTCACTATCAAACTCTCATCCTTTTTAATGTTCTCAAGCATTGCATTTCATATCTAGCAACTAGCACCTTTCATATCTAGATTCTTTCCATTGCCTTTATGTGATGCCACAATTTTCTTGCTAACAGTATTTTCCTGTTGCTTAAATCTCCCGCGTAGTGACTTAAGGAATACGTGGTGGACAGCCCCATAGCAAGGATAACTGAAAACCTTTCTTCATACGAGAAATTAGTAAACCAAACTTTTCAGGCAACCTTCTTATCGATTCAGAGTGCTAGTGTTATAGTAACTTTATCTTAATAAATTAAATTAACGAAATTAGTCATACTCATGATGGTTCCCGACTTTCATTGTACTAGACACGCTAAGCTTCCCTCCCTTTTTAACTCTGCGGTGATCAGTTCATCCTTAACCACCCTGAAATTTTTAATGGTAATCCGCCTGAAGTTCCTTTCGTAAATGGTTTTTTTTTGCATCTGGACAAGTGTATTATCATCTATGTACATCCACGAGGATAGATAGTGAGGTCATAGTAACGTATAATGAGTCGGAAATTGTGGCCTGCGAGAGGCGGATGTCGAGGATAGCGACGCGGTGTGGTGTGGTGTGGGAGCGGCGGGGCAGACTGCCGCTGGCCACTCACAAAGCCACATTTGCTGATCTTCATTTTCTATATATATAAAAAACAGGTATGGGTTAAGGTATTTCAAATAACTAATATTTTGTAACCATCCATAGGGGTTCATGATATCCAGAGAAGTAGAATACAGGGAGGTCCCGTTATACGAGCATTCGATATACGAGAATCCGATGATACGAGACGTGTAAATTAGGGTCTATTTTCAATATACGAGATCGAAAATCCAATGTTACGACATTCAAACTGGGGTGAGTAAAATTACCAAGTTATTTACTAAAGTAAATTACAAGTTATTTACTAAAATTATAAACATTTACTGACTACATACATGATTTTACCTAAGGTTGTACGATAATCAATCTGAAAATAACGTGCAGACTGGCCAACGACTGCTCGAGACTGGTATTAGCAGAGGTAGGAAGTCTTCAGGCTCGCTTATTATTGTTTGGTATGCTATGAAATATCATTTCTCTAGGTGAATGTAGACATATGATTGCATTCATATATATATATGAGTAAAGAGATGAAATACAAGCAAGGGACTCATCCACGTCTGGCAGCACGGCCTTTGGTAGCAGCAGCAGCAGCATGAGCCAGCCCATGAAGCCCGTGAGGTGGATATCAACACCATTAGACCAAGGGAGATAGATGTCTTTGGTAATATTTAGTAGGGGAGCGAGAACCCCTTGAGGAATCCTATGATCCCTGGTGATATCCTATGGTGCTGTCACAGGCGTGGGAGCTGACTGTCTTCAGGAAGGCACAGGTGAGGCGGATGACGGCGGGTTTTTACTCAAAAGTTTTGAGTGGCGGCGCCACTGGAGCCGCCACAGTAGGTTTGGGCAGGATTAAACGTCTTATTACTCGTTATTATACAGCTTAGTGATTATGGTGTGATGTTATATACACGTATCATTATCTATATCAATGTAGCACCGTGTTTCACCTTAAATAAGGGTGATTTAAAGATGTTATGATGAGGCGCGACTGGCGGGGCAGAGTGATGGAGAAAAATTCTTGCCACGGGGCCGCCCCATGACACGAATATTCACTATTTCAACCCACATACACACCTTCTACCACCAAAACACTAGCAACACAGGCTCCTTACTTATATATCTTACTATCTGATACATTAAAACTCCTTAAAATGCAAGCATTCCAAATAAAACGAGAATTAGTTTGAGATGACGGGGATAAGGCGGAGAGAGGCAGTCTGGCATGCCATTCTTGCCCGGAAATATGTCTCGCTGACTTGTGATTGGTCGAGAAGTTTTAAAAACAGTTTATCATTGGCTGGTGACTGATGATGAGCTTGATGACATCATTTATGTTTTATGTTTAATTAATGTGCAGTTATGTTATTTTGTGTGCTATTTTCTCTTTCAGAATGGTTTTTCTACAGAATAGGTAGTACAGTGTAGGTAATATAGACGCTGTGTGTTTGTTGTGTTTGCTATAGTTTATTTTAGCTTGAAAAACATAGTTTTTTTTTTTTTTTTTTTTTTTTAATTGATGGGGTCCTGGAACCAAACCTATATTTTACCATTAGTTATGTATTTCGTTATACGAGATTTTGCTTTACGAGTATGCCAGGTGGAACCTAACTGCTCGTATCTTCGGGACCTCCCTGTACAACTCTTTCAGTGAATACACATACATAAGGCAGACAGCCGCTGACCACTCACAAAGCCACACTTGCTGATCTTCATTCTCTCTATATATACAGACATATCCAGTGCACGAATTGGTTACTACAGCGCCTCCTTACCAGTCATCACCGTGTGTGTGCATTCACAGACAACAGACAAACACGAAACATGATAGATTCAAAGTTGTGGTAGGAAAGCTATTGTAATGTGGGTCACGGGCTGTATTTTGTCTCCGGGGCGAGGCATGAGGGGACTCCGTGACCCCGGGCCCCGGGTTATAAAATGAAGCTCTGACGTCACAGTGCATCGTGGTGAGGTCCCTCGAACCCCAATATTTTTCTTCCTTGGAAGTAGTACAAGGGTATATATATATATATATATATATATATATATATATATATAATATATATATATATATATATATATATATATTATATATATATATATATATATACACACAGAGGCAGTACAGGTTTGAACCGTGAGTGTCGTGTGCCCAAATGTAAACAATACGACGCTGAGCATGCTGCCACCTGGCAGGGAGCGCGGACACTGACCAGGGTGTGCAGGAGACGCTCGGACCGCCGGACAACTTTGTCAAATTTACGGACTGGACCAGGCATTTGTCCGGGACTCTGACATATCCCCAGACCTCGGATTTTGACGGGCAAATCCGATATCCGGGAAATGGAGGTCCGGGAAACGAGGGTTAAGTGTACTTAATATTTTTGTCGTTACATAATGACCGAAACGTGAGAATAAGAGCACAATGGTTAGAAAGAAAAGAAAGAAAAAAAAATTATATATATATGTATAATATATTAATAGTACCATCTGTACAGATAATATTAGATATAACTTACATATACTATATATATATATTTATATATATAAATCATATACTATAATATATATACTCACTATGACATTATACATTATATATATATGTATATATCTAATATATATATATATATATATATATATATATAATAATATATATATATATATGTATATATAATATATATATGTATATATATACATATATATAATATATATATATATATAATATATATATATATATTTTTTTTTTTTTCTTTCTTCTTTTCTAACCATTGTGCTCTTATTCTCACGTTTCGGTCATTAATGTAACGACAAAAAATTATATAAGTACACTTAACCCTCGTTTTCCCGGACCTCCATTTCCCGGATATCGGATTTGCCCGTCAAAATCCGAGGTCCGGGGATATGTCAGAGTCCCGGACAAATGCCTGGTCCAGTCCGTAAATTGACAAAGTTGTCCGGCGGTCCGAGCGTCTCCTGTCACCCCTGGTCAGAGTCCGCGCCTCCCGCCAGGTGGCAGCATGCTCAGCGGTCGTATTGTTTACATTTGGGCACACGACACTCACGGTTCACCTGTATTGCCTCTGTCAGTCTCCTGACCCCCACTGCCCCTGGTGCAGGAACATCTCTGAGACTATTGAACACTTTCTGCTGCAGTGTCCGCACTTCCACTCTCACCGTGTAGTGCTACGCTCTCAACTCCTCACCCTGATCGTCGCCACCTGTGACCTGCCCACCCTGCTGGCGGCGGCTGGCGTCCACCCCTCCCGGTAACACACTGTCATCCGCCTCACCTGTGCCTTCCTGAGGAAGACAGGTCAACTACAGCGCCTGTGATAGCATCATAGGACATCACCAGGGCTCATAGTGTTCCCCAAGGGATCCTCGCAGCCCTAAAAACAACAACAAAATGATGTAAAAGTCCGCGACGGGGTAGTTGATATTGGCGGTTGCTGGACAGTAAATACTAGAGTAGGATAAACGTCCAGGGGTGGGTAATGGCCTCGGACTGTTGCAATTCCCGGACGTTTGCGGTTCCCGGACCAGTGCTCCCCCCTATTAGTCCGGGAAAACGAGGGGTGTGTGTACATATAAGTAGCAGCATGTATTCCCATTAGAAGAGGGAATAATAATTTGTGAGAGAAATTAGAAGACCGTGTTTTGTTGAAACCCCGTGTTCCCCACTGGGTGGTGAAGTTTCCTCTTACAGGCAACCCATCCACTTTCATATACGAACACACTCAAAGAGTTAAAAACTCGCCTTGATTTGTTTTCACGCTCCCAGAGGCCCCTTTACGCCTCTTAAAACAAGGTAAGGGTGGTGGCAGCCTACCATATTAAATTGTGAGACTTTATTTCAATTTATTCCGGGAAAGAAAAATCAAGCCCTCGAGCCCCGAGTTCGATTCCAGAGATAGGGAGTCTCTGTTTAAAAATGATAACTCAAGCAAGTTTAACAGCAGTAACTATAAGACACCCGACCTCGGGGCATAAACATTTACACTCAATGCCCATTAGGGTACGCCATAGGTCCAATGACAAGTGAAATATAGATTATTTCGAATTTGGCAGGGTGTTTTCTTATGTAAAATTGAATTTTAAGGGTGGTTTGTCCTCTTCAACTTTTTGGTTTGAGCACTTCTTGCTATGCAAAAATGGACTTTTATATTTAAATGCAAAAACAAGCTTAGCATACACCATCTTTAAACTCACAGAAAAGCCACTTAAGTCGAGATTAGATAAATTTCACTGAAGAAAAAAGTTGTAGAGCGCTAAAAACTCTATCGGAAGTATGCCCTCAAATATTGCCGTAAGACCTATATTAAGTCCGCCAGACGCCGGAAAGCTCATTCTCATACAAAATGCCTCGTTTTTCGGGTAAAAAACCGTTTTCCTGGCAATGGATTTTCCCGTTATATTTACCCAACGTAGGTGGTTTCAGGGTGGATACTGTTTAAGGTTAAGGTCCTATCACCAAACTCCAAAAGTCACAAAAAAAAACAGCGTAAGCGGTCAAACACGTACGGTCAAGGTCAGCTCCGCATCCAAGCATCCGGTTCGACGTTCCGCCACTGCTGCTGCTCCCTTTGGCTTCTGGATTCCTCCAGGCCCTTATCGCTGCGGCCACCTCTCTCCAGACATTTTCGTACCTGGTCTGCGATCCTAACAAGCTGAGGAGGGCCAGGAGGATGCATGGCATCGGCCAGGACCTTGACCAGGGGAAGCACCAGGGTACCAAAATAGTTGGATTGGGTTACGATGGGAGGAAGGACAAGCCAGGGCGATGGTGCCCGGACAGCTATGGGAAACTGCACCCAAGGTTTATCAGGGAGGAGCATGGTCAGTGAAGAGGAGCCATCGGAAGGTACCTTTGGCACTTTGTACCAGAGGACCCGGGTTTTCCACCTGAGAAGCCTGCGTTTTAAGGTGGCTTAGGTCTCTATGATCTGCTGGTGACATACGACCCCACCGACTCACGATCGTACGCAAGGTGACTCAACTAGGGCCAACACGGGGTGGAAGGGTGGTACTCACGCCCATTTGGAGAAGATGCTGGGACGCAAGCTTTCTGGAGTATAGCGTGTTGCACACAAAACGAGTTGCCCCTGCGCCACCTTATCACCAGCCTCGACGGGCCCACTCATCTGACACTGGCTCACGGGTCCAGGGTGCAGTCTGCTGTCCAGCGTGAAAGAGATGCAGTACAACGCAGAGTTCAGAGTAGTGCCAGGCGGTGAAGATCTCACGGAGATACCGGAGTATATCCTGGTCAACATGTTTCCCCTGACCAGCAGGTGTCTACCAGCTGGTCCAGGCTGTGAAGCGGGGCGTTCTCCCGTCCGAGTGCAGGGGGTCAAGTGTGGCAAGGTGTCCCACTCCAGATAGCTCACCACAGCACAGTCGCTCGTGTACATGTGGACCAGAGAGCATGGACTGACTGGCAAAGAATGAACACCCTGGAAATCTAGTCAAAGTACTGCCTGCAGGTGTACTTCAAATATACTACGACATCAAGGGTTCACCCCAGACTAGAGGATGGCCCCAAAACACATCCTCACGCAGCTCAGAGTGATGAGGTCGCAGCCCAAGAAGGTTTCCAAAAAGCTGTGTCCTTCTACGTGCGGACAGGAGCAGGTTCGCAAAACTCAGAATGTGTCCTCCTCTCGCTGATGGCGAGTCAGAGTGAGGACGACCGCAGGTTCGCCGTGACAAGATTTTGAAGCTGAGGGTGGGAGGGGGTATGGGGGACACCAGTGTAAGACCTCGCATCACACCCAAGCTGAACTTGTCAGCCACCAGCTTGCAGACATTGATCAGCTGGCAGCCTGGCCAGGTGCACGAGCCGGCATTCACCTGTTCACTGTCCGGGGATCAGATCCAGGAGATCCTGGTCAAGCCGTACGAGGTTCCGGAGTTCTCTATCCACACTCAGAGCACCGAAAGAGTCGTGAAGCAGGTGACAGAGGCTGCGGCAGCAGTGGTGGGGCAGCAGGCCAGAGACGGGTTCATCCGGGCTCGGGCCCACCACCGGGAGACCATGCCCTGCTTCAGGTCTAAGAAGGACATGATGGACACGTTCTAGGCCAACGTAGAGGCTGTGACACTGTGATGTAGTGCCTGATGAACCAACTGATCAGAAAGAGCTTACCACGCTAGTCATTTGGAACTCATATAGGTGCATGATGCAATACACAGGACCAACCGGACACTGCGTACTCATTTAAGCATTATTCGATAAGGGTGCAATATAAAAGTGCGATTTTGCATAGTAAGAATTGCTCAAATGCAAAAATGGAAAGAGATAAAATCGTCTTAGTATTCCATTTTACATAGGAAATTGGCATGCCAAAGTTGAGAAAAAGAATTTATGTTATACGGCGTACCCTAATGCCCATGTCTCACAGCCATAAGAACAGATGGAGCTACAAATTCCTTCAAACATTCCCACCTTTACCTCACAGACGGATCTCTCTTACTCCAAACTCCCCTCAGTGCTCCCAAAACCTTAGCTCTTTCTCCCACCCCATGGCTCACCTCAGCCTCCATGGACCCCTGCCTCAATGTCCACTTCAAAATATCGGAGTTTTTCCCCCTGTTCTAGCCTCTCGCCATTCAGCACTATATTAGCACCTCCCATCCCTACTGCATGTCATCACTTTACTCTTGGTTACTTCCACTTTCAGCTTTCTTCTGTCGCACTTTTCCAAATTCTATACACTCATACCGCGATTTACGAATTTTCGAAGATACGAACAAAATTATTTTGTCCCAAAATTCGGTTTACACACGAATAATTCAAAGTTACGAACAAAAGTTCGTAAATTCATAAACAAAATAAAAAAAACCATTTAATACATAAATAGTAAGAATATTTATAACACCTAAATATTGTAAAAAGTTCAGTAAACAGAACCATTGGCTCAGCACATCCACACGCGGGGACGCCCAAGATTGTTTGTTTACATATTCTCCGACCGGTCGTGCTGTGTTTATGAACATTATTGTGTATAATCAGACATTTCAGTGATTATTTCAGTGAATAATGCCTCCCAAGCATGGTGCCAGTGCTGGTGTGGGTGGTCCTAAGCCCAAGAAAGCCAGAAAAGCCATAACACTAGAGACTAAGATAGCAATTCTCAAGAAATTTGACGAAGGCGTGCGAGTGAAGGACATGGCTAATTGGTTTAGCCTTTCCCCGTCGACTGTCGTAACTATTAAGAAGGACAAGAAGATTATGTCAAGTGCTAAAAGTGCTACCCCTTTGAGTGCCAAGCTAGTAACGAAACATCGTCCACTTATTATGGAAGACATGGAAAGGCGGTTAGCTTTGTGGGTTGACGACATGTGTAGGCGTGATAATACGCCGATGACCAACCTCGCCATGACTGAAAAAGCTCTATTGATATATGAAGATTTGAAGGATAGTGAAGAAGCAGGACCTAGTACCGGTACTTCAAGTGTACCTGTGCCACACCCAAGTTTTATAGCAAGTAAGGGCCGGTTGGAATGGTTCAAGAACCGCTTCAATCTACACTCGGTTGCCCAGTCAGGAGAGGCTGCCTCTGCTGATAAGGATGCGGCCGTATTAATTGTATTATGTATGCCTAAAGCCACAAATATATGTTTTTATAGCAGTTTATGACATTCTATGGATGTGATTATTGTTTGTAGGAATATATCTCAAATTAAATAATGGGGTTAAATGGGAAAAATACATTCGATTTACGAATTTTCGATTTACAAACAGTTTTTCAGGAACGTAACCCATTCGTAAATCAAGGTGGCCGTGTAACTAGACTTTGTAGGTTCTCTCTGCAACAAGTACTGTATCATCTGCAAACAGTAACTGACTCACTTTCCACCATCTCTGATCTCCATAAACCAGTCTAGCCCCCTTTTCCCTGACCCTGGCTTTCACCTCCTTCACTACTCCATCCATATAGACGTTAAATAACCATGGAGACATAAAGCATCCCCGTCTCAGTCGCACCCTCATTGGAAAGTATACAAAACATAAAACTATACAAGAGCTAAGAGTGTGAGATGAAAACACCGTGAAAAGGGAGGAGATAATGCTGGAGTCTGTGATAGGGAGAGAAAACACAAGAGTGAGAGAACTGAATTATGCAAGTGGACACTCTTCTGCTGTGGCTACGCCTCTCAAGGGACTTCCAAAAACAAGGCATCAGCATGGACCAAGAGAGCTGCCAACCCTCACACCGGCACTACTATACAAGTGTGACAAACAATACATGTGTTCACTGACCTGGCTGTGTGGGAGTCATCACGGCCTCTGGTTTAGTGTCCCTCAGGTTTCTGAAGGAGAAACATGTCATATACTCCCTGATCTCATGACTGTACATGAACCTTCCTTCATTTCTGCCACTCACTCACCTTGTCTGCCTCTCCACACACGACACTTCCTCCTCTGAGGTAAACACCAGCGATACATGAACACAGTGCAACACAATGCACAATCTCAAAGCAAAATTCATTCAAAGTTTTAACATAGTGTTCTTATCAGTGAAATCAAATTCAATAACTAAAAATGTGTAATCCATAAATTAAATGGGAATTTCTGTTTTTCAAACAATCAAAGCCATTTTGATGAAAAGTAACTGAACATCATGAAGAGTGACTCACGATGACGAAATAAAAGACTGGAGAGCATGAGGTGATGTTAGGCAAAGACAATTTGACAAAATAACAAAGACGATGATGTTTAATTTCAGAGAAATATTGTGTTCTGTATACGATTCTTTTTTGCTCGCAATCATCATCTGTGAAGGTGTTTTATGGAGGATAACATTTTTTACACAACACTATTCATCAAGTGCAGGGCCGGATTATGACCTTTTGGGGCCCCTAGGCTAATTAAATTGTGGGCCCCCTCAGACGGAGCCACCCTCTAACTCGCCGACACCAGAATTTTGTTTACATTGTATAGCAAAATAAGTGAGCTGAAAAACAAAATATACGCTGCATTCACAAATAAGTGTTTTACTGTGTTTAGCACGATGATAAACAAACATGGACTGGGGCCCCATGATTTACAGCTAGGGTCCCAAACAGGGGCCCTTTATCTCAAATAAAGGCCTCAAACAGAGGCCCTTTATCTCAAATAAAGGGCCTCAAACAGAGGCCCTTTATCTCTAATTATTTGTAATTTTATTTTAAGTTAAATGAATTATTCAGCAATGCAAAATATCATTTAAAAAAAAAAAATTATAGTTGGGAAATCTTTTAGCAGGGACCCCAGGTTTGGGGCCCCCAAGCCTGAGGGACCCTAGGCTGCAGCCTATACTAGCCTATAGGATAATCCGGGTCTGATCAAGTGGCAGCCTCCATGCTGCTCAGACTGACAATTTCTCTGTTTGCATCATATCTCAAAGGTCATTCTATCATGACCTCATTCCATGTCTGTTCAATGGCTTTACGTAATTTGTCTCAACATACTAAGATGGATGCCATTTGAGGAAGGGAAAAAGCATGTGGAGACCATTCTGCCGTGGCCGCCTCTCTCAGGGCGTTCCAGGCACAACGGACGTCAATGCAGACCAGACTATAGAAGTGCTGCACAAGACTGCAGGTGTCAGAAATCCCAAAGCCTCGGGAATTACCAATCATCAAACTTTGCCTAAACATTTCTTTCCAAAAATTTCTTCTATTAACAGGTAAACAAAATGAAAAATTATAAAACATAATTTTATAATGAATGTGTAACCTAAATTTAAACATTCTCCCACAATGTTCACATCCTCGACTTCCACAGCCTATGCCACCAATGGTTGAATGAATTTCCCAAAATTGAAAGTTTCATATAATTTATTATAAAATCTATGAATAATTTTCTAACGGCAGCATTCAGCGTCGAGCATTGAAATCCCACGTCACCAGAGCCCAGACGTCCAGCCTTGAGAGCAATGACAGACAGGAGGGACAACCTACCAAGCACTGACCATCCATCGTGTCCTATAGTTAATGCCAGGGTCCACGTGCAGGCTTAGTATCTGTACTTGGTGGAGTAATCTTTGGGCGACACCACAAGACCCCGGCCTTTCCTGGCACCTCGGTACACCGTCTCTACAATGTCAATCATCTCCTGCTTGTCCTCCAGGGCCCAGTTGATCTTGTTGTTGTTACCGGTGCCGAGATCAATCATGATGTGTTTGTTCCTGAAGAAGAACATGCAGGTGCAGGGGTCATACAGCTCGTACATCTTGTTGAAGTCCGGCACCTCCGTGATGTCCACCAGGTAGATGACGGCAAAGTTCTTCACTTTCTCGGCAATGTTGTACAAGACCTCGTCCATCTTCATGCAGGTCGGGTCCCAGTCGTGACCAAAGCGGATCACCTGGATGGCAAGAACGCCTCATTACTCTCAACACCTGCACTGGCACCTCAGCCTCTTGATCTGAGTTACATTACATCTCTGGTATTTACAGAAGCTTGGTATTTACCTGGTGCAAATCATATCAATTTTTGTTCATAATTCATGAGTAGGAAATGGATATGCAATGTCACTTATGTATTCTGCTATGTTTATGGAGGCAACATATATGACAAAGAGAATAGAGGTTGATAGTGCTGAAAAAACATGATAACTTAATTTTTCAAACACAGAAATTGATCTGGAGCCATTTGTGAGAGGCACTAGACATACTGGTGCAGGAGTGGGCAGGGCTGACACCTATGATGGCACACTCAAGCTACTTGAACTTTTTATCAGATGATTCAAGATGAACACCAAGCTAAATTATAGTTTTGTTGGTTTTGATTGGCCTGTCACTATATGCTGAATAATATTAGTAGTTATTCACACAAACATTTACACTCACCAACTTTTAACGCCTTCTCGCCCAGATGTTTTTTTTGCTATAAAAAATTGTATGTTGTCGAGCCATAAAATTAAGAAAAGTCCCTTAGTATACCAAATTAGTTAGTCGACAAGGATACTAAACAGGTCATATCTATAAAATATTGCTTATATTCACTAAAAATGGTCTAATGGTGGCCAAATTACAATGGAAATTACGTTCTGGGCCTCAAGGGGTTAAAAGCTTCCATAAGAGTATGCAAGTGCTGGCTTTGTTCCCCTGATGGCTAATGACAACTTGCATGCTCTACAGTGGCCTCCCTGCCCTAATTTAGATCGATGAGGTCCCTCTGAAGGTCCCTCTAACTGTGGTAACCCGGGAGTCACACTAGCCCTGTGTCCCGGGGTAACGGGTTCTCACCCACCACAGGCTCTAAGGGCTAATGCCACGGAGATGAGCACCGCATGCCACGCGCAGCTTAGCGTATGCTCCCATCTTTACCTTTTTAGGTCCCTCTGAACCACTGAATTCTAAGTTTTCTAAGGCCTGCCTCTAAAAACTCCAATCATCCACTTTCAATTTTTTTTGTCAGTGGAAATGGGTTACCTGAGGGGTAGATGTGGTGTGAAAAGAATGGCTGGAGAATGATGAGTATGTACAGTAAAACCCTTATAACTCGGCACTGTATAACTCGGAATTTGATATAACTCGGCAAGGTAAAGACAAATTTTTATTTTTTATTTTTATTACATTTTTTTTTTTTTTTACATCTATGCCTATAGCGCATGTAGGCAGTGAGCTCCAGGGGTGGGATGGTAGGCCCTGGAGGCTCACTCAAGGGCTGTGATGGTTGGCCCTCGCCCGTGGTGGCGCAGGCAGGATTCTTATAGTGACGCCTGTAATTAGAGGCTCATGCCGCCCCCCTGTGTCCTCCCATGCACTCGCAGTCGAAGGAAGAGTTAATGGACAGGGCATGTGGGTGTTCTTAGGCCACTCGATGGTGCAGAAAGATTTCAAGTGGATTTATGGGTCTCACTCGGGATCGAACTCGGGTTTTCGAGAACGCCACTCGGTGACGCTAACCACTCTGCTACCGCCTCCCCTAAACTGCATCTCTTGGTTTTCATTCGGCATATCATGCCCTCACAACCTCTTGTGTGAACATGTAAACAGAAAGTCGGCAAAAAATAATGTATCTCGGCATATTGTTGTTATAACTGCATCTCTTTGCTTACACTCGGCTATTCCTCAGTGCATAAAGTCGTGTTTGTCCTTTGGACCCTTACCCTGCAGGCTCAGGTCCTTGTCGGAAGAAAGAAAAGAAAAGAGAAAAAAAAAAAAAAAAAAAAAAAAAGGATTTTGGGTTCAGTCTCCGGCTGTTATCTGCGTCCCCCTTGGATACGACCGACTATCCTTTGTTCATGAAATTGGAAAAGGTGTTTTGCTTTTCCCAGCACAATCTTGTGGAGAAGATATGACTGAACTTGAATATACAGTATGTATAGTACCCAAAACATGTAAAATAGGTGGCAAAGTAAAGCAAAGGTCAGGAACCAGCTGTAGGCTGTCAGCTGCTGAGCCGTGTTTATTGTCGTCCAAGCTTGGATACGAATTCCGTTTTTTGTCGAAATTGAAAAAGGATTGGTTTCTGCTTCAAAAACACAACAAGCTTGGTAGGAACCGAAATAATAATCAATGCAAAACATTGCAAACAATATCACAAAGTAGTATAACACACATTTCAGCAAGTGTTATTGGATTGGGATTCGTAATCCAAGACGGTGCTTGGACGACAAAAAAACGGCTCAGCCTACGCGCTGGTACCCGACCTTTGCTTTACTTTGCCACCTATTTTACGTGTTTTGGGATTACATCATACAGTACTGTATATCAAGATGTCAGCTCCATCACGCAAGGGTGTCTCCAGCAAGAAGGGAATAAAATTGAAGAGCCTGAGCCTGCAGGAAAAGGTGAAAGTGCTGGCAAGGATGGGTGCAGGTGCGTCCATGCGTGCTATTTGTGCTGAGTTTGATGTCAAATCCAGCACATTCTACCCGTTCACTGGTAAGTGTAGTTTTTATGCTTTTACAGTACTGTATTTACATTTTTTTATTTTTTTATTTTTTTTAACCATATCATAGGAGGACATTGCATAACTCGGCAAGGGCCAGAGCCCCCATCGTGCCGAGTTATTAAGGTTTTACTGTATATGGAAGATTTGGTATGACTAGTGAGGGAGAAAGGGTGGGCTGTGGAGTGGTGGAAATGGTGAAGCGCACCACTCTCCGAGATGGTTTGGACACCTGGTGAAGATGGATGGAAGTGAGATGACAAGGACATTATATGGGATAGATACTGGGACAGATACTGTAAGTGTGACAGGACGACCCCTCATTCAATGAAATGGGAAGGTGAAGGTGGGGTGCTGGAGTATATCAGGGAGAGGATTGGAAGAGTGAGAGAAGAAATGACCAAAATGATAAATGGGATGTGTAAATTTAGTTATGAAAAGAGATTGAAGCTATTAAAATTACACTCACTCGAGAGGCATAGAGTAGGGGCCATCTGATAGAAGTTTTTAAGTGGATAAAGGGATACAATAAAGGAGATGTAGGAAAAGTTCTTACGGCTTGTAATCAGTGTAGAATAAGAAGTAACGGATTCAAGCTGAAAAAGCATAGATTTAAAAAAGAAATGGGGAATTAGGGAGCTTTAAAAAGAGGCTAGATCATTTCATGGATGGGGATGAAAGGTGGATGTAGGTCGTGTTAAGTAACAGGAACTACCACGTGTTGGTCTCACGGCCTCTTGTAGCTTCCTTATTTTCTTATGTTCTTATGTGAGAATGAGGTGCATGGACAGATGTAAGTGGAGACTCTTCTGCCATGGCCACCCACTTGAGGGAGTTCTAAGGAGCAGGCATCATTGTAGACTAAACTTGAAACATCCTTTCCACACATTCCTTCTCTATCATTCTCTCATGCCTATACTACCTCAAGTCTGCCTTCTCTCACCACCATATTATGCACTCTACTCCCATCCTCTCCTTCCATTCACCATCTGGAACTCTCCTCCTCACACGTCTCTTGTTGAGTGATGCACAATACACAATCCTCGTCTCTGTATGTTTTAGCTCACAAGCATCCCTCACTTCCCAGGCTTTGCTGACATACAGTATTACACTTATTACATAATACACACACGTGTGCTCCTCGCATCAAAGAGGGTTCCTTAATATAGTAAAGGTAACAGTTCCTTGAATTTCCTCCATCAACATGGAATTCTCACAACTACTCAAGGACTAAGGCTGCCTCCTGCACACATCCATCTCCCAAGTAATGAATTTCCTCAACATGATGAATGGATTCACCACTGAGGTGAAGCTGTTATTGTTTGTCTCTCACATCTTCCACCTTATGTTGCATATTCAAGCAGATTTTACAACTCCAAAGCCCCTACATCACATGTCCAGCCATGTGCCACATACACCACATCAAACAGAATCATCAGGACGCAAGGCCTTTGTCTGTATTGGACACGACCTTGCATCTTTGGTTACAGACATCTCCATTATCACGTGAAATCATGACCTTTGTTCACCATCTCTAAACCTAAGCTAAACATACTTAACCTAGCTACCAAGCCATGACAGAGCACATATTTCTACTAAATGCTAAAGCTGAAATTATAGTCCTCCATTAGGTAGTATATGAGATATAACTGTGTAGTTAAAATGAATCTTTACCGCACTCTTTTTTTGGCGAAAATCAATATTTTTGTACATGGCGTCAACTCTCCCTTCTGTTTCAAAAACTAGTTATTTTAGACAGAAACCATTAGGTTAGGTTAGATGTTGGATTTGATTTGGTAACAGATGATATCAAGAAAAAAACAAGAACTTATCGATACTATGGCTGTGCAAAGCGAAGCGGAATGTTTGCGGGGAGGGGCGGGGTAATCAATCAATTATTGGGGGCATACGCCAGGGGGCGCGTCGCCTTGCCCACCCTACGACGCCACTCCCGGGGGTCACCACACACGCGTTCCCATGCAGGCTCCCTTCCCATACTAAGCAATTCTCAACCTGAAACATCAACTTGCCCCAGCCAAGAGTCTTGTGGGTGCCCCCTTGGCCTCCTCCACGCCGGATTGTCTCTTACAGATACAACCCGATGGGAAGGATCGGTTTCAGGGTAGCGTGCCACATGCCCATATAGCCGAAGTTGGCGCTGACAGACTATGCAGGTAATAGGCCTCAATTCAGTCTCACGGTGCAATCGCTGATTTGACACGTAATCATCCCAGCGATACCCCATGATTCTGCGGACACTTACACTGCATCCTCATACAACACGGTTTTATGGGCGACACAGCACGCCGTGTTGTACGAAATTATGTTGTACGAATCATAGAAACCCATGTTATAATGTACTTATGGTGGACAGTGGACACCTCCGAAATGTTGTACTTTTCCCCCATATTAACACATTGATTTTGCCTTCACAATAATCAATATATAGTAAACACACACTCATCATAGTCCCTTACCTTAATTTTAATGGTGGGAGAAAGTTTGGAAAGAAATTTATAAGAAAAAAAAAAAAAAAATTTGCTACCGATAGTACAATTGGTAGTAAAATCTACCAATTTTCTCGGCAGGCGGTGGTCTTTTGTTGCTCTGTTCCCATGTTCTTTGGCGTATCGTACAACTTTTAGCTTGTATGCGATAGTACGTATTAGTAAATCGTTTTGATGAATTCTCCATGGGTGATAATTTCCAGGACTGAAAAGAGCTTGTGATACGTGTGTGACAGATTGGTGGTAAATGATACATCAACACTAGCAGACGATAGATGGCGCTGTTGGCGCTAATCTGCCGAGCCTCCAGAGGCAGAATGTAAACATCACAGCGTGAGGACAGATTAGTTGATTTGAATGTCTTATGGTATTGGAAATACTTGTAACAGGTAAGTACAGAGGTACTGAGTACTGAGGAAGTACTCAAGTTGTGTGTTGTGCAGCGCAGGTAAGGGCGGAATTACCTTGCTTTCGAATCGCCAGATCGTGTTGTGCAGATGAAGTGGGTTGCTCAGACCCCCACCGTGTTGTACGAAACTGTGTTGTATGAGGATGTAGTGTAGCCCCTACAGTCAAACCTCGGGTTTCGAACGTCTCCCTTTTCGAACAAATCGGTTCACGAACAGAATTTCAAACTCATAATTGCACCGGTTGCCGTACGATAACTCGGTTGCCGAACAAGCTACTCGGCAATTGTGCGCCAGTCACGCCGCGGCCCTCACTCAGTAAACATCCACGCCAAACTGTTCTTTGATTTGGACAATTTTTCTTGTGTTGTGCATTATTTCGGTATTATTTTACCCTTGAACCGAAACTCCCTACTGTAGATAACACTAAAGTCACCAGGACAACTTTTTTTTCTCGATTTACAGATGTGTGGTGGTGTTAATACTTACATTTCATCCATGATTTCAGGAAGGTTAGAAGGGACTATCTGGAGAGTCTGTATCATTTTGTGTCTTCATCTGTCATATTATTATGGCTATAAATGAACAAATTACAAAAATATCACCAGAGTAGCGGCCAACACTAAGGTATGTTCTGAGTGTCCTTCACGCCGTCGTCGTTGCTCGAAAAAAAAATGAGTATCGAAATTTGAAACTATATACTTGCAGATACAAAGCATAAAACAACACTGAAACAGGGTAGATTATACAGTCATGATATAAACTACTGTGTATCATCCTCAGCGGCACATACACATCAGTAGTGATGCTATAGTTCGTAATATTTGGTGGCTGGCGACATTATTGCAGCTGGCGACTAAAGTGTTATTTACGGTACACAATTGGGAGTCTGGTTTCTGTTTACCTTATTGGATTCTAGGAAATATTCTCTCTATGAGCTTCAGTCGCAAATCATTACTTTTGGAGATAATGACATGTTGTTCATAGGGAGGCGAGAGACAAGTGTTTACGAGCGCCTCACTCTTCTTCCTCTTGTGACCTGCATCGCCTCTGTTCTTCCCTCGCCGCGGACACTTTTTTAATGCAGATTTGGATACAGGGAAGTCCCGAAGATACGAGCAGTTAGGTTCCACCTGGCATACTCGTAAAGCGAAATCTCGTATAACGAAACCAACAATGTAAATATAGGTTTGTCAGAAACCGTAAATTGGGGGGAAAAAAAAACAACAAATAAAAAAAAAAAAAAAAAAAAAAAAAAAAAAAAAAAAAATTCAAGCTAAAATAAACTATAGCAAACAACAAACACACAGTGTCTATATTACCCACACTGTACTACCTATTCTGTAGAAAAAGCATTCTGAAAGAAAAAATAGCACACAAAATAACATAAATGCACATTAATTAAACATAAAACATGCATAACAAGCAAAAAAGACGTTGTAATGTAGGGGACGCCGTGTGATACAAGAGAAGGTAGTGGTCCCAAAGTTGGGGCCGCACACCTGCTAATTACCCCTAAAGGTCAGGCCGCGCCATATGCTTAATTACCCTTCAGGTCACGCCTTGCTAGGGGTGACCTGACTGCGGTCCCAAGGTTGGGGCCGTACACCTGCTAATTACCCCTAAATGTCAGGTCGCGCCATATGCTTAATTACCCTTCAGGTCACGGCTTGCTACGAGTGACCTCACTGGGGTCAACCAAATCCCCCTTTGTCCAGCCCGGGAGTGGTAGGGCGCGCATTTTGAACTTGATAATTTTACTCATACCAGTTTGAATGTCGTATCATTGGATTTTTCGATCTCGTATATTGAAAATGGACCCTAATTTACACCTCTCGTATCATCGGATTATCGTATACCGAATGCTCGTATAACGGGACCTCCCTGTATTACATTGCATTTTTATGCATGAAATACTGCTAAAAAAGTAAAAAAGGTCTTTATTTTGGGGGTCAGGAATGGATTAATCTATTTTATATACGTAGTTTCTTATGGAAAAATGTGTTTCGGTTTTAGAACAACTTTTGGGAACGAATTATGTTCGAAAACCGAGGACATGTCTGTATTACCAAAGGCATCAATTCGCCTCTTCAAGTCGCTATTTAGTGTCCATGTCTCACAACCATAGAGTAAGACAGGGATCACAATCGATATGAAGATTCAAATCTTTGTCCTCCTGCACAGGTAACGACTACACCAAATACTCCTGCTGAGCGAGTATTACCAGGACGTCCAGCGACTCAGCAAAGATTACTGCATCATCGGCAAAAACAAGATCAGTGATATTGGTGTCGCCGAGGGATGCTCCATAATTACTTTGACCGATTCCACCACACTTCGTCGCTGCTCGTCTCTCGGCCTTCCACCATTCCTGCTCCCTCCAGACTATTTACCATTTATTCAGCACAGGATTGATCTACCTCACTCTCTCTACCTCCTCCACCACCATGCCGAGGACATCAAGGCATAAAGTGGCTCAGAGAGAGAGAATGCTGGCTGTAGTTCAGCAAATTGTCCATGCGTGTCTGACAGCTAGCACCCTTTTGTGACTAGTACCTTTTGCAAAAGGGGGAACCAGATACAGCTATGTCATATAATACTTCATGAGTGATAGAGAGCGTGGCTGCGAGAGTAAACAAACAAACCAGCATCTGCTCAGATTCACTGAGCCTCGAGGTTTAAAGGGCGCGAGGCTTTTTAAACTGCACGCCTTTAAACCTCTCTACTGAAAAATTTGCTTTTTTCCAGTTTTCCTTTAATAACTTCGCCACTATTGTACCGAATTAATAAACAATATATCATTGGAAAGAGGAATAAGGATGTGATTTTCTCATCTTTCGTTTTTTTCTTCAATTTGGGTAAAACTTTGCAAATAATAGCACATACATTTATGCGATCCAAAAAAAAAAAAAAATGCTAAACACTTACGAAGAATTAAATAAAAAAATTCTTAAAGTAATCGTCCAGACCCTTTTTTTTTTTTGCCTAATTATGTTGAATTATTCAAAACACCTAATCCACCAAAAATAATTGATTTCCAGGCCTTATTTCCGTAAAAACACGACTTTTGTAAAAAGCGCGCGAAAAAAAAAATCTTCCCGCCAACAGGTTTACGAATGTTATTGATGACGTCAGAAGAGTAAGTCCCCTCTCTCTCTCTTCTTCTTTCTCTCTTCCTTCCTTTCCCTTCTTCTCTCTCCTCTCTCTCTCCCTTCCTCCTTTTCCTCTTCTTCTCTCTCTCTCTTCCTCCTCTCTCTTCTCTCTCTCTCTCCTTCCTTCTCTTCTCTCTCTCTCTCTCTCTCTCTCTCCTCTCTCTCTCTCTCTCTCTCTCTCTCTCCTCTCTCTCTCTCTCTCTCTCTCTCTCTCTCTCCTCTCTCCTTCTCTCTCTTCTCTCTCTCTCCTCTCTTCTCTCTCTCTCTCTCCTCTCTCTCTCTCTCTCTCTTCTTCTCTCTCTCTCTCTCTCTCTCTCTCTCTCTCTCTCTCTCTCTCTCTTTCTTTTCTCTATTCTTCTCTCCTCCTCTCCTTCTCCTCTCTCTCCTCCACGAGAAAGAATTTAGACTCGAGCATAACGATACTCAGAGCACGCATTCTACTCTAGCTTCTCTCTCATCGTCTACTACCTCTGCTCGTCTAGTCTATTAGAATCTAGTGTCTACCGTTAATGACGATCGTCCGCATGATCTCAGAGAGAAAGAAAAGTAAGGGAAAGAGAGAGAGAGAGAGAGAGAGGAGAGAGAGAGAGGAGGAGAGAGAGAGAGAGAGAGAGAGAGAGAGAGAGAGAGAGGACAACTGTCTTGCTGCACCCAAAAATGCATGCATGTGGCATATCGCAAAAAAAATCTATCAGAAACCCCCAAAAATCAATACTATATTTATCTCTTGTGTTAACGTGCTTCTGATCAGCGCGCTTCCTTTGTGACATCACCGAGCCGTGGCGCATCGTCTGCTTGTCGTGAGGGGCGTTTTGGAAGCTCGGGGAATTTCCAGATTTTGATTGCGGATTATTTAAAAACGACTGACTGGATGCAAAAAGTGACGATATATTGTTGATATACTCGTTGATGGCTATAATTTGATTGCATTAAATCAGGAATGATGAAATGGTCTGGACGATTACTTTAAAAGATTAATCGTTTGGATATGTTGTAGTGCATATTTGGTATTTTTTCTTCAGTGCAAGTCATTGGACAAGAACGTTATTAAGAGTTTAATTTCTTTAAAAGAACAGTTTTTTATTTTTTTTTGCAGTTATGTATCGAGCTATGGATCTGAAAATGAGCTAGGATTATTTCGGCATTAGTATACTTTTGACATAAAAAATTCATGACAATCCACCGGTAATTTAGAAACAGTGTGACGCTCCCCTTAATGCTTTGCCACTCAGCTCATGAAAGCTGGAGATAGGCAATTTTTTTTCATGATTAATTACTTTAACTTTCTGCTCATGTAGCCTATGCCTGTGACAAGCCTCAAATTGTTACTCTCCTGTAGATTCTTTGCACCCAGTGAAATGCACAATTTAGGATGACTGCATTTGCTGGAAACCCCTCCTGCAGGGCTTGCCATGCCCATAGATTGCTAAATGTTTTAAGTACCAAAACTACTGTGAGATGGAGATGGTGACCCTAAGGTTAGTAACCCTAAAGGTTACTAACCTAACCTCACTATAACCCCGTAAAGGTTACTAACCTAACCTCACTATAACCCTCTCAGTTACTATCCTAACCTCAATATAACCCCTAAACGTTACTAACCTAATCTCACAACTCTCTAAAAGTTACCTCTAAACTAACCTCACTATAACCTTTAACCTCCAAAGATGATACTTAATCTTACCTCACAATACCTTCCTGTTTCAAGGCTTAAACCTCACCTTATCAAACCACACGTCACATAGTATGCTGTTTTGCCTCCAAACACTTCAAATCAGACCAAATTCAGTAATAATTTCAAATGCATGCTGTGCATACAGGAAACACTCTCTAATTTGAACCCATTGGAGTTATCAGGACTTGTAATTTCATGGTCTCAGCCGCCAGCTGTTCATAGTGTCGTCGCTCAGGAATGTGGACAAGGTGCTTTAGAGTAATCAGTTACGCATTTTTATTTTTATTGTTTATCAGTTGATGCTGTAGTGCTTCAATGACGTTTATATTATCCAATGTATATAAGAATATGCATAATCTAATATCAAAAAAGGAATTTCATCGTTGAGTGAAATCTACAAAATTTAGAAGGACATTTAACAAATACCTATAGAGAGCCCTTTTACACATGTTAAAACAGTCAGTTCCTGCAGATATGCCAATGCGTGCACCGAGAAACTATATATTAAGCCAAATCACGTAAGGAAAACACCTTTCAGTGTCTGTAACTATTGAAATAATGGCATACATTATGAAAAGGTGACATCCTTAAGCAGCAGCCTGTCACGCTGCCAGGCGCACCATTATCATTTTAAGCTGTGAGCGCAGGCCGTCAACAATAACATATATAAGGGTTACGATGACTGTGTTTGTGTGTGCTGTGGCAGACTGCAACTCTGATTCAAGAAAAGAAGTAGAAAAACATCCATGTATGGCTGAAGTTAAAGGCTGGGTGAAATTTCCTTTAGCTAAGAAAGAACCAAAACGAAGAAAGCTGGAAAAATAGATGTAGACCATGGAGGTTATAATAGGAGGAGGCGGCATGCCGTGCATTCCTTGTTATCGGGTGAAGCCGCCCGCCCCGCCCCAATGCGGGGAGATTGACTCAAAACTGCGATTTCACGCGTCGACTCATTGCACTTTCAGGCTTTCTATCTAATTGATACACACAAATAAATGGAAACTATGACTGCCTAGGTATGGTTAACATCTAGACATTCTTTACTGACTATATAATATATCATAGAATAACATTCCCATTACCGCATTATTCAAGGAAGTAACACGGTCTTGTTTTGTACACCGCACAAAATGACATGCACTGGTGTCTTGAAAAAATAAGAAAATTTTGCATTATCTCCCAATTAAAGTACATTTCAAATGTATCAATACTGTGCATATTAAACATAAAGAAAATACTTCACCAAGGGTAAAGTGTCCTTCAAAGTGGTTGTTAACACAACCCGTCAGATAGGATGGCGAGTCGCCTCCTTCTATATAACCTTGATGTAGACCGAGTGGAGGAAGGCCACAAGATTTCATGCTATCTGTTCCAGAAATTTCATTAACTGAATTGGAAATGGCTCATCCTCTTCGCATCCTGATCCAGAACTGTTTGCTTACAATGACTGGGGCAAGAAACTCTCACATAAAAGGCCATCAAATACCTGACAAATAAACATTTCACGACGAACGCGCTCAATAAGAAATAAACAGAGGAAAGGACTCGCAGTTATTGTACTGATAATTTAAAAGATTACATATATATTACCCAACATACAGAAAAAGAAAGGGAAAAAAAATGGTCAAAAGTATAGGAAAAAATTCATTTTGAGATTTAAATTTGCCCACTTTTTTTTTTTAAGGAGAACAGCACAAAGGACACTGGCGGCTGAGACAGAAACACAACATGATGACCAAATTGGGGGGGGAAGACGGGGGTTTGGAAATTAGCCGAAAGTCCAAATTTACCCGGGGGTTTCCCATAGCCCCTCCAAAAATGGAATTCACTAAAAAATGCAAAACAGCACGAGAGTATTGTACCACTAAAACATGGTAATATGGAAGCCCTGAAATGCGTACACTCTAAAACGAGACAAGGCGACAAAAAGCAAAGCACTCAGGTAAGTCAGCGAGAGTATGCCTAGCGAAAGCCCCGCACTCCCAGACGGGGTTTAAGACTGATTTGCCAGTAAACCCCACAAAAGGGTATGTAAAAAAAGGGGCAAAGAACGACTCCCCTTTCAGCCTCCTAAATTTTTCATTTCTTTTGCTAAAAACTTTGCGCATCAAAAAAAGGGTCATCGGGAAGTTATCTGCAACAATAAGAATAGCCACGATCATTTTCGCAGTGCTATCTTGGTAGCAATGTGTATTGTGAAGCTTTCAGTACGTTCATAGGGAGGTGTGAGTGTGGGGGGGCCACGCTACGAAGCAACAGTGGGCATCTGGGGAAGATCTTTAGTGTTGAGGGCTTAAAGTGTTGGAGCGATGGGAGGCTGGTGACGAAGTGGGGGCACAGAGGTGGGGAAAATCTGCAGAAAAAAAACGACAATTCAAACAAAGTGGGGACAATTCAAAAATTTAGTTCGGGGTAATCGAAAGTTTTTGAAAGTTCTAACTGGGTGAAACAGGTCAAAATTTTCTGAAGTTCAAATTTTCGGGTTCGAAGAGAGAGGTTTAAAATATATGTTTCAATATACAACAAACCTTGTTTTCCCGGGCTAAAGGGGGGGGGCACTGGCCGGAAACCGCAAACGTCCGGGGGAAACGCAAAAGTCCGAGGCCATGAACCCCCCCACCCCCGTTTATCCCACTTAGTATTTACTGTCCGGCAACCGCCAATATCAACTACCCCGCCGCGGACTTTTACTCACTTTTTTTGTTTAGGGCTGTGAGGATTCCTTGGGGAACATTTTGAGCCTGGTGATGTCCTATGATGCTATCAACAGGCGCTGTAGTTGCCCTGTCTTCCTCAGGAAGGCACAGGTGAGGGGGATGACAGCGTGTTGCCGGGAGGGTGGCGCCAGCCGCCGCCGACGTTCAGGGTGAGGAGTTGAGAGCGTAGCACTCATACACGGGGAGTGGAAGCGCTGACACTGCAGCAGAAAGTGTTCAATAGTCTCAAGAGACATTCCTGCACCAGGGGTAGTGGGGGCGGAGGACTAACGAAGGCGGTGCAGGTGAACCATGAGTGTCTTGTGCCCAAATGTAAACAATACGACCGCTGACCATGCGCCATCTGGCGGGAGGCAACAGAAAGTGTTCAATAGTCACAGAGACGTTCCTGCACCAGGGCAGTGGGGGTTGGGGGACGAACGGAGGCGGTGCAGAAAACCCGTGAGTGTCTTGTGCCCAAATGTAAACAATATGACCGCTGACCATGCTGCCACCTGGGTGGACGCCCGCCGTCACCAGCAGGGTGAGCTGGTCAAAGTGGCAACGTTCAGGGTGAGGAGTTGAGAGCGTAGCACTATATGGTGGGAGTGGAAGCGCGGACACTGCAGCAGAAAGTGTTCAATAGCCCTCAGAGACTTCCTGCACCAGGGGCAGTGGGGGTCAGGGACTGACGGAGGCGGTGCAGGTAAAACCGTGAGTGTTTCTTGTGCCCAAATGTAAACAATACGACTGCTGAGCATGCTGCCACCTGGCGGGAGGCGCGGACACTGACCAGGGGTGACGGGAGATGCTCGGACTGCTGGACAACATTGTCGATTTACGGACTGGACCAGGCATTTGTCCGGGACTCTGACATATCCCCGGACCTCGGATTTTGTCCGGCAAATCCGATATCAGGGAAATGGAGGTCCGAGAAAACGAGGTTTGTGTGTAATACAATTGAACAAATGAAAGGTAAAAATCCTGCAATCTGGTGAAAAATCCCTAGCAACCTCAGGAAAATCCCTAGTTACATCACGTAAAACTCCTGACTACTACGTAACAGCAAATTAAAAATTGAACCTCAATGTCCCCAGCATTGTAATCACTTAAAATCGCCAAACACCACATACAATCTCCTATTGCCACATAAAATTGACTAATATCACACATGACTTTCCATTGACAAAAAATTTCATGACTTTGAATGTCAGTGACACTGGGCAGCCCACAACACACATAACATAACACGGTACCTGGAACTCTCGTCTATCAGAATTCTCGCCGACGTCAGCTTGTTCTAATTTTTCGGGTCAGGTAGTGTTTCTATTCTTGGCGATAGTTCCAAATCTTGATCTTGATATTATAGTATTCAATATATAATATTAAAATATATATATATATAAATATAATATATATATATATATATATATATAAAATATATATAAAATATTCAATCAGCTTTACCGTTTTTCTGCATCAAAGGATTTGATACAAGCAAAAGAGCTGATAATCAGTTAGGAGTTACCAATGTCCAGAAAGGGTTTTTGAAAAGGAGGGCGGGGGGAAAAGGGGGATGGTATGTAACCAAAGCAGTATTTCAGGTGGACAAGCAAAAAAATTTGGGATCAATAATAAAACCCATTCTTCCTTTTCATCATAACAATTAAAAAAGGGAATTGCCAAATATTTCCACTCGGCGATGTTCCACCCACTTCGGGCATAAAAAAAAAGTTCGCCAAAAAAGTGAATCGGGTCATCTGTCTGAATGCACCGGTAGCGATCTAACCCCACCTTGGCCCGAGTAGCAACACCTCACAAATACGAAATGAAACACTGCTCCCTGGGTGAATAGTTGTTTGACAATGTATACCAATTCTGATCTTGGGTAAAACGTGGTGGAAACATTGAATGTAGAGTAGTAATCAAAGTAGAACATAGAACATTTCAAGCGAATGTGCCTTTGCCTAGAACACTACCGTAACACTACCCTTATACTGAAACCTGCTCCTGGGTGAATAGTTGTTTGACAATATAGTACACGTATATCAATTCTGATCTTGGGTAAAACGTATATATTGTCAAACAACTATTCACCCAGGGAGCAGGGTTTCAGTATAAGGGTAGGGTACGTAGTGTTCTAGGCAAGGGCACATTCGCTTGAAATGTTCTATGTTCTACTTTGATTACTACTCTACATTCAATGTTTCCACCATGTTTTACCCAAAATCAGAATTGGTATACATGTCAAACAACTATTCACCCAGGGAGCAGTGTTTCAGTGCGTATTTGTGAGGTGTAGCTACTCGGGCCAAGGGTAGCTGCTGAGATCGCTACACCGGGAATTTTTCTCTCCTACTTAACTTCAAAAATATGTGTATCCGTCGCATTATTTGCTCCCCACCCTAAAACACTGCATTCCCCCAGGTCCCCAAGCTTGTTTGAGGGAGAGGGGAGAGTATGGGCAAACACTACCGTAGATAACAGTATAGTCGCCAGCTGCACTAATGTCGCCAGCCGCCATACATTACGAACTATAGCATCACTACTGATGTGTATGTGCCACTGAGGATGATACACAGTAGTTTATATCATGACTGTATAATCTACCCTGTTTCAGTGTTGTTTTATGCTTTGTATCTACAAGTATATCCGGTTTCAAATTTCGCTACTTTTTTTTTTTTTTCGCGCGACGAAGACGGCGGGACACTCAGGACATAAACACTAGCTGGCGATCTTAGTGTAGGTCGCCACTCTGGTGATATTTTGGTAATTTGTACATTTATAGCCATAATATGACACAGATGAAGACACAAAATAACACTCTCCAGATAGCCCCTTCTAACTTTCCTGAAATCATGGATGTAGAAATGCAAGCATTAACGCCACCACACGTCTGTTAATAGAAAAAAATGTTGTCTTGGCGACTTTAAAGTGTTATCTACGGTAGAATAATACAAAACTGTTAGCTGTAAGGCCTGTGGAGCCCACCAACTCCTGCGGAATATTAACCTAATGATGAAAGGTAAGCAGAGTGTCCGAGGAGCAGGTGTGTGCAGTGCGTCCTGCTGTCATTCATGCCTTCCACCGCCCTCAAGGTCCTCACCACCACCCTTTACTCACCACAACTCTGTCCTCCTCGCTCAGGATGGCTTGGTCCACCTGCCACCCATTGTGGAGGTGCTGCAGCATATACGACATGGCGAATTATAGTGTGCATAAGATGAATTCACAAAATAAACACCTTCCCTTTCCTTCCTACTTCTTCTTCTCTTCTTCTTGTGACCTTAGTCTCTTAGTATCGCTCGAGGGACGGCGAAATGCAGTGTTGTTATGACGACCATGCCTGCAGACTTTCCGTCCCTTCAACGGGTGAGCATTAATTATGGTGTTTCTCTTTTAGCAATGCAATTCTATTTTTCTGTATAGGTCACACGATAAGACTGCAGTTTAATACAATACATGGATATTGGTTACGTATCCAGGATTACGGTTATGGTTACGTACCTAACTTTGGGAGCTGTGATCCCCTCCCCCCCAAAGGAACCGCTAGTTCACTAACCTCAAGGAACATGAGAATATCTCCTTTCATGTTCCTTGCATTAACCTATATACTAGTGTTACAAAGGCAGCCAGTTCCTTCATCAAGGTGACGCGCCATCATTCGCGCCAAATGCTTCCATTGGTTCAGGCACTATATACCTGTTGCGACATAAAAGTTGTTACATAACCTAGGTAGACTAATTGGGGGAGCTGAGGCCCCCCCCATCAGACATCCTTAATCCTTATGTTATTATTGATTTCCGACGGCTGATGAATGGGTAAGAAATACTGCAAATGGTCAGGATCTACAAGTTGAGGACATATAAGAATCAATCAATCATTGGGGGACATACGCAGGCCGGGGGGCGCGTCGCCTCGCCCACCATACGACGCCACTCCCGGGGGTCACCACGCGCGAGTCTCCATGCAGGCTCTCTTCTCATACCAAGCAACTCCAGACAGGAAACATCAACTTGCCCCAGCCACGAGCCTTGTGGGCGCCCCCTTGGCCTCCTCCACGCCGGATTGTCTCTTACAGATACAACCCGGTGAGAAGGATCGGTTTCAGGGTAGCGTGCCACATGCCCATATAGCCGAAGTTGGCGCTGATGGACTATGCAGGTACGCCTCGATTCAGTCTCAAGGTGCAATCGCTGATTTGACACGTAATCATCCCAGTGCTGAGCGATACCCCATGATTCTGCGAAGACACTTATTACCAAAGGCATCAATTCGCCTCTTCACATCGCTATTTAGTGTCCATATCTCACAACCAAAGAGTAAGACAGGGATCACAAGCGACTTGAAGATCCAATTTTTGTCCTCCTGCACAAGTACCGGCAACGCCAAATACTCGTGCTGAGCGAGTCCATAACACCGTGAGTTATGCCAATCCGCCGTAAGACTTCTTGACGTTTCTGGCAGGTGAGCTGTGCATTGCCACCTGTGGGCTGGAGTCACGTATGACTGAATTACATAAGAACATAAGGAAGCTATAAAAAGCCGTGAGACCTACATGAGGTAGTTCGTGATACTTACCACTACCTACATCTACCTTTCATCCCCATCCATGAAATGATCTAGCCTCCTTTTAAAGCTCCCTATTGACTCCGTACTAACTACCTGTCTACTGAGTCTAATCCAATCATTTACCACCCTATTTGTGAACCAGTTTTTCCCTATTTCTTTTATAAATCTACTCTTTTCCAGTTTGAATTCGTTACTTGTTGTTCTACCCTGATAACAAGCCGTAAGAACTTTTCCTACATCTCTTTTATTGTATCCCTTTAATCACTTAAACACTTCTATCAGATCGCCCCTTACTCTACGCCTCTCGAGTAGGTGTAATTTTAATAGCTTCAATCTCTTCTTATAACAAAAAAAAATGTTGGTAAGACAAGCCCAGAGAGTTTGAGAGGATGGGCAGTTATATTTAAAGGTCACTCCAGCTCCTTACATATACTTACTCTAAGCTCTTATTTTAAACTAGTCTATCCGTGTTTGACTCCAGTCCGCACTTAACCCCCCCCCCCTCTCTCTCTCTCTTTCTCTCTCTCTGTCCTAGATAAATCTCGTACCTCCATACACTGCAGTGTTTCTTTTCTCTTAAGAAAAGCTAAAAATCCGCGAATCATCGAGCCTTCTGGATTCCCTGAACAAGGCACGTCAATACACAAAAGAAACACTGAGTCTTCTTGCATCTGTTGTTCGAGTTACTGTATCATTACCTTAGATGGAGGTCCTAGTTCGCCCTTTGCTGAGAGAGGAGTAGGGGAGCCGTGATATTGACACCTGCCAGAAACTTTCGAGTTTCCCTGAAACTCCCAAACGCTTTTAAGTATCAGAAACAGCACATCACCAAGTAAGCGTGCCTCCCGCGAGACAGTGAGAACAGTCTTATCACTCCATAAAAGAGTCAGTTGTTACGTGATTTTTAATGATAATTGCAATGCAACTACAAATTCACATTATACCAATCAGTGAAAATAAAAATTAATTGGCTGACCTACTCTTCAAGAGAGGATTAAAAATAGTAACCAAATGAAGTCATACTTTAAGAACTGAATTAAGAAATATAAATAAATATAAAAAGTTTCCTGCACTTGCTTGGGAGTGGAAGATGAAGCTACTGACACAGATAAACACGTCAGTGTGATAAGGATACCTTGGATAAGTAGTTGCGTGAATTGACTTTTGAATCCTAAAAGTAATAGTTCAAAATATGTAAGTATTCGTCACAGACAGGGGAAAGTTGTCAGTGTTTAATGAAGGACGTTTGTACACAGTTAAACGTTTACTAATAAGAGTATCAGCACATCTAGATAACGTCACAGTCACGGGCTGAGGCACAACTACACAATTGTCAACGTATAAAAAATTATGATATATCTTGAAACACACAAATAGTCCGTATATCTATTACTATGTTTTTTAACAGCATAATGTTATAGTGGATAGCTATGATAATATTTATGTAACATATGAAAATAAAATATCAGTTGTTTGTCTAAACGTAGGCTACTGAAGATTTTTTTTAAATAGCAGCGAAGGAGTACTACACTATCTACAGTAAAATGATCTTTGTAATGGTGAGTAAGGAGTGATAATGATAACAAACATAAAGAGTATCTAACGTCCGAGTAATTGTTATAGAAAAAGTCAGAAAGGTCGAGTCAAGAACAGTGTATTTAGCAATGTGAATTGGTTCTGGATATGATGACAATAAAAATAATTGTAATGATAATATAATAATAATGATAATTATAATAATCAAGAACGTAAACAGAACTAAGAAATGTATACTTTATATTTAACAATATCATCGCAGTACTCGAGGCGATCACAAGCTTTTCCCTCCACATACAGCACCCCATCCTTCCCTCCACACACCACTGCCCAGACCCTGACCCAAGCCCTGACCCAGGCCTGACCTTGGGGGCTGTGCAGGTCACAGGCGAGCCATGGACATAATATTCTAATATTTTATCTTTTCTTTTGCATTTTCGGGTGTTACATTTGTCAAGCGAGTGGTAATAGTATTTCTCTATCCCATGAGGCTTTTCAGACGTGGCTCACGAATTGGCAAAGATTCAGTCAATTTAGTACAGTTACAATCAACCAAGCCATTTCTGATGCGCCCGCAATATATTTTTCTGGTGAAGTGATTGGATTGATTTCACCCTTCGTTACCATCGCAAAACCCTTATTTTGCAAGTTATATTTACCACCACCCCACCATCCTCCTCCTCCGGTCTTCAGGGGCCCCGATAGGGAATCAGGATTTCTGTGTGCGGGGGTTGGGGGTTGCATGGATATAAGTAATCAAATAAGGCAGGACTATAATATAAAAGATAAATATATATATAAAAAATCGTCCAACAATTTACTTTGTATTTTTTTGAGAAATACAAAAGATTCTTCTCACAAATGTAGTCTGTCCTTTTTTCGCCAAATGTAGCGAATCAGGACAGAGGTGTGACACAACGTTGCCAACACTGACGTAGTCCTTGGCGCCACCGCCGCAGGAACACTTCATGATTTTATCTATATCTGGTATGATTTTGTTGCTTTTCAACCTCATTTCAATCACAAATCACTAGTCCCCATGCTTTCTCTATCCCAAAATGCTAACTTGCCACGGGCGCCCCAAGATCGTTGGAGGGGCAGGAGGTGGTGTCGGCAGATAGATTTGGGGGATGTTCAGCAGAAACGAGATATTTGCGCTGGCAATGAAGGATGAAATTGATTTGTTTATTATCTAAATCACCAGAAAACACAAGGCTCACCAGAAATTCATTGGCTGGTTGAGATTGCAAATTGCTCGGTGATTCATCTCTATAATGGATGAGTCTACATCCTCCAGACCACCCGTGGCCACGCCCCAACGCGCAGCACATCCTTGGGTCAACAAAGCTGAATATCACATGTTCCCTCTCTGAAAGTGATGAATGGAATTGTCCACATTCTTACATCTCCTATGGCCCTTCGGTAAGATTACTCACTTGAACCTCACGACGCACACACCGCCAGGCAGCCCGCCAGCCAGTCACACACTAACATCTCGCTCCAGTTCCTCTTATACGACTTGAGAAACGAGTTCGAGCCATTGCTTCGGTGTCACCGTTTGGCCGCAGGCTCTCTGAGCGTCTCCGGGGTACCTGAACAATGCTTAACATAGGAATGCTTGCACTGCAGTAGCCTGCAAGACTGTAGACACAGCTGCAAGAATAATGGCAGGTCTGTGTGACTGGCGGACGAGGGTTGTTACACTGAGCCTCAATCCGTGGTTCGAGCAGAGTTGTACCCGCAGGTGATTGGACCAATGTTTCCATTTTCAATGATAATATTGCGGGCATTCCACGCTCTTTTACCAATGGGTATCGTTCTCTTTCTTGCTACACTTAAGGTTAACACTTCATCTATCAAACATTATGCATTGTGAGTATCTGGCCCCATTTGGCAACAATATCACGCGATTCACTGCCCACGCGGTCGGCAGTTGGATGTCTCGGCTCCCAGGCTCCCAGCCGCGCCCCACACAGCCGAGCTCCAGTCACTGTTAGGTAGAAATACGTCCATCACTGTCTTGTCTTTCGTAACGTGCGTGTCCTCGGAAGTCTACGGCCCACAGCTTCATGACGAGAGGATAATGACTGTTCAAGGAAGGCCGAGTTGCCACGCCGCCCCGCCACTTGTATTCACTCATGGGAACACTACAGACTCTAGTCGTCTCACACTCGCTGGTTCTCGGTCGTTTATTCTCATTATATTAGGAATAAACCTATGATACCTCTGTTTTCGTTTGTAGACATCTACAAGCCTATAGGTATTAATAGTTATCTTTGGTATCACACTTAACACTCCACCATATGCATATAATATAATTGATAATATATTTAAGTCATATTACGGTATATATAAATGTTTTATATATATATATATATATATATATATTATATATATATATATATATTATATAATATAATATAATATATATATATTTATATATATATATATATATTATTATATAATATATATATATTTATATTATATATTTATATATTTATATATATATATTTATATATATATATATTATATATATATATATATTATATATATATATATATATTATAATATATATTTCATATATAATATTATATATATATATATATATATATATTATATATTATATATTATATATATATATATATATATAACACACAACGAGTATACACATACACATTTACATTGGTTCAGATCAGTTTGTGTTACTAGCTACCTATCCTATCACTTTGTTTCCTGCACACACAGGTAACACTCAGCCTGTACACTACATGACACAACAACAAACAGAAAACGAAACACTTTGGCAATTTTCTTGTTCAAGTTCCATTTGCTTCATCTTCACCATCTGGGTAATAACAGAACCAAATATCCAATAATCTGGAGCATGGAAAGTCGACCTCCTCAAAGTAAGAACAACAGACAAACACACAAATAAACAAACAAACAAACACGGGTCAGTCACCAGTACCAACCTTTCCTCTTTGCTTGGCTGGAAAACATCACATCAGTGTAGGAACTTTGTCACTCACGCCCTCGCCTGTCTTGAAGACCTTGTTGACACCACACACACACATACCACACACACACACACACACACACACACACACACACACACACCACACACACAGATAATAACATTGACATTCGCTTTCTCAACTGTCTTCTTCATCTTCCTCTTGGTTTTGTTCTTTCATTCCACCCATCATGTCATCACGACCCATCAACGTCCCAAGCCTTGCACTGCAGCTCGCTAACACGGGTGTGGTGCGGTGGGGGGCATCGCCTTGGGCTTCTCTCTAACGCAACACTGACGGGCATTTGCGGGGAAAAATAAGTTACCAAAGCACATGTATACCTAGTTTTTTTTCTTCTTATCTTGGCTGTATATGTTATATTATAGTACGTCAAACAACAGTGAACGGATATTATTAAGGGATACGTACACACACACACACACACACACACACACACACACACACACACACACACACACACACACACACACACACACACACACATCAAGCCATCTACAGTAATTATATGAGAAGTACGTACGTATATAATAGAAAAGTGTACAGGTAAGCATAAAATTGTGAATGCATATTTGTCACACACACACACACACACACACACACACACACACACACACACACACACGCACACGCACACGCACACGCACACACACACACACATGAGATCAGCCGCAGTTCTCCCTCAGTCACTCTTGCCGCTCCACCTGGCGTTCAGAAAGCACTTGGTATCAAAGGCCAATCGGGTGTGCCTTTCCGCCGCCTGCTACGCTGTGATTACCTGGACAAGGCGACCAATTTTCTGCAGTGAGTCCAAGGAACGTCTAGGAGCAGATCTGCTGGACTGGTGGGGGACGTAGATTAATTTTCCATTTTTTTTAAATATCTGGTAATATTGCGACGCCATAGGTGCCAGGGCAGCCATACACACACACACACACACACACAGGAGGCGCCTCGTCTAGCGCAGCCCTCCGATCACCGTCACCACCAACACCACCATCACCACGGCCACCCCACTCCCACTCGCCCCGCCAGCCACGTAATTTCAGCGGTTCCTGCGGCGGTTCCTTCTTCGCCGCTTGCCTTTGCGACACTCGGTGGCGGGTATGCAGGCCCCGCGGTGCAGCACGGTGGGCCGGGGGCAGTAGCACCCGGGGCGGCACCGCTTCTTGTGGCACTTTGGGTTGGGCGTCGGGTTCCTGCAGGTGGCGCGGCAGGACGGGGCGCAGTCCATGTACTTGGCGCCGTGGGGACACTGCAAGCCTGAAGGAGGGGAGTGCGAGTCAAGATTAGCTGAGGCGTGTCGCTTTTATCTCCATATTTTCAACCGCAAACCTTTTCTTATTTCAACATAAAAATTACCGTAGACGTTTTGCCATAGATGGCGGAAATAAATACGACGGGTAGAGATAACAAGTAAGAAAAGTGTAGCTATGTATGTAAGTAACCTATAGAATGCCTGACAGCAGTGCCTCGTGGGTATAGCGTTGAAGGGCACGGATCCTTAATTCTACAGGGAAGGGAATGAGAAAAGCTTTGGCATGAAGGATATAAGATGAAAGAAATTAACGAAGAGGGACGAGAAGTATTGGTTCAATTATTCCTGAGGTGCGAGCTGCAGGAAGCGGACCTCAAGGTAGGATATAACGCTCATGGACGGAAGTGTGAAGAAGGGGAAGAGAATAGGGCGTTTGAGGGAGGAGAATGAAAGGAATAGCTTGGGGGATAAGTGAAGAGTAAAGGATGACTTTTGGTGACGGGTTAACCCCTTGAGGCCCAGAACGTAATTTCCATTGTAATTTGGGTACCATTAGATGATTTTTAGTGAATATAAGCAATGTTTTATAGATATGACATGCTTAGCATCCTTGTCGACTATCTAATTTGGTATATTTAGTTACTTTTCGTAATTTTATGGCTGGACATTATACAATTTTATATAACAAAGGAAAGATCTGGGTGTGCAGGAGTTAAAAAGGATGGTTGGAAGGAGGTGTCAGGTCAGGGTGCCAATAAGGTGTCAGATCAGGGTGCCAGTGCCTTACCTCCACACCCGCTGTCCGTCCGCCACTGCTCCACCGAGATGCCCACGCGCTGGCACTCTCTGGCGTAGGCTTGCAGGGTGTCGCATTCACAGCGGCGCGGCGGCTTGCACTCACACATGTCCAGCATACAGGACCTGACGCGGGAAAGGCTCAGCTTAGTAATAATAATAAAAATAATAATAATTTTATTCTTACCCGAAGGCATACAAGAAAAACAACAACATAATTATATAGACGAGGGAATGAACTTAAGTACTAAAGCAAATAATTGATAGTAGCTATATACCTCTATGATAATAATAATAATAATAATAATAATTTGAATATCACCCGGAGGGATACAGGCAAAAAAGCAACGACATTATCATCATTGTTATCATTATTGCTGTCATTATCATCTGCTGAAGTGGTGCTAGTAATTCAGCATGATATTTATGTAAATTATCACACACACACACACACACACACACACACACACAGGACACACACACACACACACACACACACACACACACACACACACACACACACACACACACACACACACACACACACACATACACACGCACCCACACACATACATACGCACCCACACACCCCCACCCCCACCCACACACACACACACATACACACACACAAACACACACACTCACACACACCAACCGAGAAGTCCCGGGTTCGATCCCCGGGCGGAGCGGAAACAAATGGGTTGTTTCCTTAAAACCTGAGCCCCTGTCCACCCAGCAGTGAATGGTACCGGGTGTTAGCCGGGGTTTGTGACCTGCTCTCCGGGGTGCTGACTTCGGCCAACACAAAGCACTAAGGATGAATGATATAAAAATGTTGATATGGAGACGGGGCCACACGAGCATTGCTCTGGCCCTGTAAAATACAACTAGATGACAACTAGATGAATACACACATACACACACACACACACACACACACACACATACACACGCACCCACACATACACACATACACATACACACGCACCCACACACACACAAACACACACATACACACATACACACCCACCATCACACTTGCACATTGCACACACACCCACACCTACACCCACCCACACACACACACACACACACTTGCACATACACACATGCACACACACCCACACCTACACACATATTTTTACTCACTCGTAGAACTTATCGAAGGGCACGACGCTATGGCAGGGCTGAAACACGGTGCCGTTCAGGAGACCACACTCGTTCATGCCCGGCGTGTGGCCCTCGGAGCACATGAGCCGCTGCAGCCTCCGCCTCTGCTCGTTGTTGGAAGCGTTGTGTCGGTTCACCCTCTTGGAACACCGCCTGGCGCGCCCCACAGCCCACGAATTCGCCATCTGAGAGGCCACTTTCGCCATCCCGCCTCTCTTCGTCGCCAGGTCGTCCGTCGCATTGCCGTTGTAGTTCCCGCAGAGGCCGCAGGTGTGTCTTTGCAGGGAGCGAGGCACCTCCAACTCCACGTAGCTGATGCCGTCCCACAGCACACGCACCCCTGGGGAGGCACGGAGGGCGGTGAAGGCAGTGCAGGGGACCGAAGGATTGAAGGAAGAGGAGGAGGCAAAGTACAAAGACACACAAAAGAACGAACAGCAATATATATGTTAGTTCTTACGAGGCTGTGTGATAAACTATACACCATCTAACCTAAACAGAGAGACAGGATAGAAAAGGCAAAGGAGAAGGAAAAAAAGGTAGAGGATGAAAAGGAAAAGGAGGAGAAGAAAAGAAGGAAGAATGAGAGGAAGGAGAGAAAAAAGAGGAAAAGAAGGAGGAAGGGGAGGAAGAGGAGAAGGTGGAAGAGAAGGAGACGGAGGAAGAGAAGGAGGAGGAAGAGAAGGAGGAGGAAGAGAAGGAGAAGGAGGAAGAGAAGGAGGAGGAAGAGAAGGAGAAGGAGGAAGAGAAGGAGGAGGAAGAGAAGGAGGAGGAAGAGAAGGAGAAGGAGGAAGAGAAGGAGGAGGAAGAGAAGGAGAAGGAGGAAGAGAAGGAGAAGGAGGAAGAGAAGGAGAAGGAGGAAGAGAAGGAGGAGGAAGAGAAGGAGAAGGAGGAGAAGGAGGAGGAAGAGAAGGAGGAGGAAGAAAAGGAGAAGGAAGAGAAGGAGGAGGAAGAGAAGGAGGAGGAAGAGAAGGAGGAGGAGGAAGAGAAGAAGGAACACTCACCGTGATGGCGTAGCAATATCATCATGCATGTATATATTTTCTCTCGTCAAAACAGTTATGAGTATCTTATTCATCCTTGTTTCAGAAATTGACGCTAAATCTTCCTGGTAAAAACCCATTAAAATGTGTGTGACAAAACCTTCTACCACGTTAAAAAACACGCCATGTCAAGATTCAATATATCAATATAAGTCAAAACTCAATATATTCATTAACCTTTTTCGACATGAAGCTTCATTTACATATAAGATTTTTAACAATATTAACACCCTTACAGTATCGCTGATGATACATTAAAAGACTGTGACAACATATACTTTGTTTACGATTAAAATACAATTTAATGGTTAAGGAAAATCGAGGCTAATATTTATA
>JACEEZ010013198.1:535000-542500 GCA_016584305.1 Chionoecetes opilio
AAACCATTTATAAACCCTTCATTTCTAACAGTGTATATGTTGCTGTGTGAGGAGTATTTGGACGATAGTATGAGTATACCGAGGTTCTGATTATGCTTGTGTATGTGTGTGTGTGTGTGTGTGTGTGTGTGTGTGTGTGTGTGTGTGTGTGTGTGTGTGTGTGTGTGTTTGTGTGTGTGTGTTGTGTGTGTGTGTGTGTGTGTGTGTGTGTGTATACGTGTGTGTGTTTGTTTTGTCTTTATCATAAACGAATATCTCTCTCTTTCTCTCTCTCTCTCTCTCTCTCTCTCTCTCTCTCTCTCTCTCTCTCTCTCTCTCTCTCTCTCTCTCTCTCTCTCTCTCTCTCTCTCTCTCTCTTTATCTCTCTCTCCCTCGCTCTCTCTATATTTATGTATATAGTATGTGGACTGTGGCTTTGCTTGTTATCTATGTGACGTTGTGTTATGTCTGTCTGTCTGTCTGTCTGTCTGTAGCTTACCTTGGCACGTCTTACACAACTACCAGGGGAGAGGACGCGTCGGGCAGGTGGGCACGAGAGCACGGGGCACGCTCTCTTCTGGCACGTAAGGCGACCCCCGGAGCACGTGCACGAGACGCAGGGGTCGGCACGTGAAGCCACGGTTTCGCCCTCCTGCACGCGGCGCCCCTCCAGCCAGCAACCTGAAGGAGGAGAGGGAGGTGGGGGATGGATACAACGATCTGATTATGCTTGTGTGTGTGTGTTGTGTGTGTGTGTGTGTGTGTGTGTGTGTGTTGTGTGTGTGGGGGTGTGTGTGTTGTGTGTGTGTGTGTGTGGTGTGTGTGTGTGGTGGTGTGTGTGTGTGTGTGTTGTGTGTGTGTGTTGTGGTGTGTGTGTGTGTGTGTGTGTGTGTGTGTGTGTGTGTGTGTGTGTGTGTTGTGTGTGTGTGTGTGGTGTGTGTGGTGGGGGTGTATTCGTTTTGTCTTTGTCATCATAAACGAACTTCTCTCTTTTTATCTTTATCTTTATCTCTCTCTCTTTCTAATATGTTTTTTACTTTTGTTTTTTTCCCCCAAACCAAAACCCACCCACACACAACCAAACACCCCAAACCCGACACTTATTTTTTCCCAGATTACTCCCCTTTCCCCCCTTTATCTTTATCTTCCATTATTTGTTTTTTTGGTTTTGTCGTTTTTCCTTGGTCTTCTGGTTTGGCTTTTCCTTTTTTTTTTTTGTTTTTCTAGTCAGTGGGGGTGGGGGGTGGTGTGGTGTGGGGCTTGTGTCTGTGGCGTCCTGTGTGTAGTGTTGTATGTGGTAGTGTTGTTGTGTGTTTTTTGTTTGGTGGGTGTTGGGTTTTTTGTGGTTGTGTGTTGAGGTGAGGTGTGTGGGGTATTAGTTTTGTTTGTACATAACGATCTTTCTGTTGTTTTTACTTATTCTTCCTCTGTCGTCTCTTAATATGTATTTTTTCATCTCTTTGATTTATATACCTCCACTAATACTACCACCACACACTAACAAACTAACTACCACTACCTGAAATATTCCATAGTTAACTCTGTACCAAACATTTCCCGTACACTTTATTTGTTATTTCCAGATATACTCGTTTTACATCCAAGCTTATCACACTTACAAATTCTAGTCACACTTTACACTTATCCCTTCATCTACTACATACTCTATGTACTCAACTTATTTCACCACTACTACTCCCACTACTGTGCTTTTCGTTTTACCATTCCTTATAATCTTACTACCTACTTTCCTACTTTATAACACACTAGATAGAACTGTGTACACTACTATACTACCATCCCTACTACATCTACTGCTGACAATACACTACACATACTACAACACTTACTGCGCTACATACAATTATACTTCTCATACTCTGTATACTACTATAAACTAGTCACGTCACGAACTATGCTGCGACAGTACTTTTCTCTGTGCTGCTTGTACTCACAAGTCACACACGTGCTAACAATATTACACCACTACAATACCAGTCTGTATATAATATAAATATGCTGTACCACTTTATACTAACTTAGATTACACCATATGTGTAACGCTATACTTACTTGTACTGCTTGCTACCACTATATTTACCACTACTACATACTGTGTACCACTACTGCTGCTACCACTACTACTACTACCACTACTACTACCACTACTGCTGCTACCACTACTATTACTACCACTACTACTACTACCACTACTGCTGCTACCACTACTACTACTACCACTACTACTACCACTACTGCTGCTACCACTACTATTACTACCACTACTACTACCACTACTGCTGCTACCACTACTACTACTACCACTACTACTACCACTACTGCTGCTACCACTACTATTACACCTGCTGCTACCCTCTAACTACACTACTACTACCACTACTGCTGCTACCACTACTATACTACACTACTACTAACCACTACTGCTCACTCTCTAACCACTACTGCTGCTACCACTATTTTACTCCCTACCACTACTCTACTACACTATTACTACCAACTACTACTTACCACTACTACTGCTACGCCTACCCTACTATACTAACTACTACTACACTACTGCTGCTACCACTACTTACTACCACTACTACTACTACCTACTACTAACCACTACTGCTGCTACCACTACTATACTACACTACAAACATATTTTACACTACTCTGCTACCACTACTCACCACTACCTGCTGCTACCACTACTATTACTACCACTACTACTACCACTACTGCTGCTACTACTACTACTACCACTACTGCTGCTACCACTACTACTACTACCACTACTACTACTACCACTACTGCTGCTACCACTACTACTACTACCACTACTGCTGCTACCACTAGTATTACTACCACTACTACTAACACTACTGCTGCTACCACTACTGCTGCTACCACTACTACTTATCTACCAACTATTTTACTACTGACTGCTGCTACCACTATATTACTACCACTACTACTAAACCACATACTTTGCTGATAACTTCTTACTGACCCCACCCAGTTCGCTGTACCCCTACTACTTACCTCTACTACTGCTACCACTACTATTACTACTACTACTACTACCACTACTGCTGCTACCACTACTATTACTACCACTACCACTACTGCTGCTACCACTACTATTACTACCACTACTACTACCACTACTGCTGCTACCACTACTATTACTACTACTACTACTACCACTACTGCTGCTACCACTACTATTACTACTACTACTACTACCACTACTGCTGCTACCACTACTATTACTACTACTACTACTACTACTACCACTACTGCTGCTACCACTACTATTACTACCACTACTACTACCACTACTGCTGCTACCACTACTATTACTACTACTACTACCACTACTGCTGCTACCACTACTATTACTACTACTACCACTACTGCTGCTACCACTACTATTACTACTACTACTACTACTACTACTACTACTACTACTACCACTACTGCTGCTACCACTACTATTACTACTACTACTACCACTACTACTACCACTACTGCTGCTACCACTACTACTACTTACTACTACTACCACTACTGCTGCTACCACTACTATTACTACTACTACTACTACTACCACTACTGCTGCTACCACTACTATACTACTACTACTACTACCACTACTACTACCACTACCACTACTACTACCACTACTGCTGCTACCACTACTATTACTACCACTACTACTACCACTACTGCTGCTACCACTACTATTACTACTACTACTACTACCACTACTACTACTACTACCACTACCACTACTACTACCACTACTGCTGCTACCACTACTATTACTACCACTACTACTACCACTACTGCTGCTACCACTACTATTACTACTACTCTTTCTATTAGTATTATTTATATCCTTATTACCACCACTACTACTACTACTACTACTACCTCTACAACTATGAGTATTATAATTACTGCTACTACTTACTTTTTACTTCCTTTTACTACCACTATTACTACTAGTACTACTACTACTACCATTTCTTTCACTACTACTACCACTACTATCACTACTACTACTACTACTGCTACTACTACTACTACCACTACTATCACTACTACTACTATTTTTATCATCACTACCACCAATACCACTACTACTATCACTACTACTACTGCTACTACTACTACTACTACTATTTTTATCATCACTACTACCATTACCACTACAACTTCTTCTACACTACACCACCACCACCAGTACTACTACAAACAACTATACTCTGTTTATTTTAACGAGGCGAAAAATCCTGACCCCTTGCTGCTTAGGTACTGACTGATATTTGATGCCAGGAGAAGGGAATACTACGGTTCTTCTAAATTTAGTTTGTATTTTATCATAGTTAACCCCATATTATCAGGTAAACAAGCATAATTCTAAGCATGAGACCTTAAGATAGAATGGAATTTTCGTCTCGTTAAAAAAAGTAGACTACCACTAATCACTTCATCACAACACCCTTTCCCTCCCTCCCTCTTTCCCTCAATACAGCCCTAAAATGACACCAATTGACACGCCTTTCCATCTACCCTCCAACCTACCTACCTACCTAAACCATACCTCCTTCTGCCTATCTTCCGCGTTACAAAACATGTCCTAAAATTCGGTAACAATAAAACCAAAATTAATCTTCATGCCATATCTAGCCTTTGCAATACAATACAAGTTATTTTTGTCCGAACTAATAATGACCCAAAAGAACCCGCAATGAAACCAAATTAGGAGTGGACATGGAGTGGATAGGGATACATGAACAGGATACTAACCAGTTCATATGTATAAAATGTTGCTTATATTCACTAAAAATCGTCTAATGGTACCCAAATTACAATGGAAATTACGTGCTGGGCCTCAAGGGGTTATGAAACTAAAAAAAGGTGCTTTGATCTTGCCGCGCCTCCTCAGTCGACCCTCTTCGCTTCTCGCTTTCGGCCGTAAAAAGCGAAGTTCGTAACCCGAGAATCATATAGCGTTATCTCTGAGCCACGTGTACTCAGTGTTGCCTGGGTCCGCTGGGCTTCCCTTAGTAGTGTGAGGAGCTCTTTCTGGGGCCATGATTCGTCTCGCCTTCTACGTAATTCATTTTTTCGTGTTCGTTCTTGTAGCAATCCTCATTCTGCGTTTTTTTCTTCCTCTTCAGTCTATTTTTTTAACTCTCTCTCTCTCTCTCTCTCTCTCTCTCTCTCTCTCTCTCTCTCTCTCTCTCTCTCTCTCTCTCTCTCTCTCTCTCTCTCTCTCTCTCTTTTCCTTGTTCCCTTTCGTTTTCGTTTTCGTTCTTGTAGTACTCCTGAGTTTTTTCTTCCTCTTTAGTCTTTTTTAATCTCTCTCTCTCTCTCTCTCTCTCTCTCTCCTCTCTCTCTCTTCTCTCCTCTCTCTCTCTCTCTCCTCTCTCTCTTCTCCTTCCTCTCTTTCTTTTTCCCTCATCTTTTGTTCTCATCTCTCTCCTCTCTCCTCCTCCCCCTTTGCTTCCTCCTCTCTTCCTCCTCTCTCTCTCTCCATCTCTCCTCCTCCTCCTCCTCCTCTTCCTCTTCATCCTCCATATTAGTCTTTATCAGTATCATTACTATTATTACTATTACTATACTATCATTACTATATTACTACAGCCATCGACACGACATTAAACAACCACCACCACTACCGCCACACTCAACAATGGCACAGTGGTAAACGTCACAATCATTGAATCTCGATACCCATGTTCGAATCCCGTATAGAAATCGAGTGATATGAGGATAAGATGGAAGTAATAGTACATTATTCATTCGTAGTTGAACATATGCCAATAACCATTATGTATTAAGAGTTTTCCTGTGATTTTCATTTATAAGGATTAATGAGGTTTATATTTTCAATCTTAATATATTTTTACAGCTTTTGATACGGTATGGAAATGTGTGTGTGGTGTGTAGTGTTAAAGATAAAAGATAATAGTGTGTGTGGTGTGTAGAGTAAAAAAAAAAAAAAAATATGTGTGGTGTGTTGAGTTAAGAAGCAAAAGAAAATCTAAGATGGAAACGGCGCTTGCATAACACCACCACCACCACTCCCACTACCACTACCACCCCACCCCCACCACCCCCACCACCACTACCACTACCACCACCACTCCCACCCCAAACCCCCACCCCCCCCCCCCCCCCACCACCACCCCACCACCCCCACCCCCACCCCCACCCCCACCACCACTAACCACTACCACCCCCACCACCCCCACCCCCCACCACCACCACCACCACCACCACTACCACTACCACCCCCACCCCCACCACCACCACCACCACCAAAACAAATTTCAGCGTTAAAAAGAAAAGGTAAATATCGAACGTGTACCAAAAAAAAAGGTTATGAATACGAAAAAAAGAAAAACTCTTAAGATATATGAACCAGTTAGCAATTAGCGTCTGTACCTCCAGGCGGGTAAGTCGGTAATTTATCCCTTCTTTACGAGATAACACAGTAATGGTCTTTATACTTTAATGGTGGCTGACGGGACCCCGGGCCTCACAGTTACTTCGAAACCATTTATTATTATTTGCCTCAATGGGATTAGTTTGGGTCCTCGAGGTGAAGAAGGAAGCGAGAGGGAGGGAGGAGAGGGAAGGATGAAAGGGAGAGGAAGAGGAAGGAGATTGGAGGAGATTAGGAGGAGAAAAGAGGGTACGAAAAAAGAAAACAGAGGGAGGAGGAAAGGGATAGTAGGAAAAGAAAGGTGGGAGGAGAGAAATGATAGAGAGGCGGATAGAAAGGGAGGTGAAGGAAGGGTATAAAGAGAAGAAGAGGAAGGTACGAAGAAAGAAAGCATCTGGAGTAGGGAGGAGCAGGAGGAAAAGGAAGAAAAAGACGAGAGGGAGACTACTAAGACAGGAGGAGGAGGGGATCCAGGTCGTTTCGGCCGTATATAATTTAGGCCGTGACGCCTAAACTGACAAACGGCCGAATCGTCTCACGGCCTAAACAACATACGGCCTAAATTGTATACGGCCTAAATAACCAAACTGGGATTTCACATATATTTCACCCTATATGTATAGTACCAATTTTTCTGATATATATATATATATATATTATATATATATATATATATATATATTATATATATATAATAATTATAAAACTAAAAATATCGTGATCGATCGTGACGCACGCAGAGAGAATGACGTAGAGAGAATGACGTGACCAAAGTTTTTTTTTTTTTTCTTTTTACATCACAAAGGACTGGCCAAGGGCACAACAAAAATAGGTAACACAAAGCCCGCTTAGTTACCAGTCCCTATAAAGAAGACAGTAAGATAATAATAAAATAGAGGGGGAAAGTACTTGCACTTTGCTCAAAGACTTTGCTTTGCTATATTCCTGCAGAGCACATCAAACCATCATTTGAGAAGCTCGCTTCTCAAATGTCACTTCTCTAGGTGGCTCAAGTGTGACCTGTAGATGTGTTCAACCAGAGGTGATATGGTGTG
>JACEEZ010013199.1:0-10000 GCA_016584305.1 Chionoecetes opilio
ATTTGGGATGCCCCAAAAAGGGGGGGGGATCCCTCTAACACAGGGTCACTAAAAAAATCCTGCCGCACCCCCACGGGCGGGGTCAACCATCACAGCCCTCAGTGAGCCTCTGGAGTCTACCATCTGGACCCCTGGAGGCCACTGTAAGGTGCTAAGGCATGAGTAAAAAAAGAAAAAAAAAAATTTTGCTTTGCCTTCCCATAAAAATGTTGTTTGTTTGTTTGTTTTTTGGGTTTGTTTGTGTAAGGAAATGCCTAGAGCCTAGTGACTCCCGCCCCGAATTTTATTTTGGCCAAACCCCCACCCCGGGAGGGGGGAACAATCCCCGGCAAACACCGGTACCTTCACTGCGGGGTGGACAGGGGCTCGGGTTTAAGAAAAAGACCACCCATCTATTTTCGCTCCCCCGGGATCGCCCCGGGACTTTGGGTTGTGACCCGAGCATGCAACCCACTAAATACAGCTCCCCGTATTGTAAAAAAAAATTCACACAAAACAGAAATGTTTAAAACTATCTGATGTGTTTCCCGTCATCGGTCCTTGGCGTTGGTGAGCTCCTGGTGGGCCCAACACGACGCCGGGGACACCCTCGGGGCCCTGACACAGAAATTTTTTTAGGTTGGACCCAGCATTCACCCCCTCCCGGGGCTCCTGGGGGGGATAACAACCCAACCCCCAGGCAGGGGGCCGGGCAGCCCCCCCATGGCCATTCCCCCTCATCCCCGAGTGTACAGCCCGGGCCCGCCCCCCCACCCCACGCGGAGCGTGTATCCGCTGAGTGCCCTTACCCCTCGTCAGGAGGGGACAACCCAGTCCTCGTGCCGCACGCCAGCAGACAAACACACTCCTCTTTCCGGGAACGGCGATTTTGTCGTCCCCCTCCCCTCCCGTCTTTTTTGCCCGGCCTCCCCGCCACGCTGCCGCACGGGCTGCCACCCACAGCGCACTCCACCCTGCGACATCAAAACATCTCTTTACGGGCTCAAGCTAGCCCTGGTCCTCCCGTGGGGCCCGATAGAACAAACAAACGGTTTTTTTATTTTATTTTTTTGCAGAGTTATATCAAACTCCCGGTTTTTAAAAATGCCCAGTTGTAAGGGTTTTACTTATTCTCACATGTTTGGGGGGGATCCCTCATACAGCTCTCCTAAAAGGGGTTTGAGTCAAAAGCTTTTGTTTCATCCCTTTACTCCTCTCCCCGTCTTAAATTTTTAGAAATCACCCGCATGTTGCTTCTCTTGCATTTTCTTTTTTTTTCCCCCAGTCATGCCTTTAAACCGAAATGCACCCTCCCCCTTTCCCGTGACCCGCTCCCACAAATTTTTATCATTCTCATCAGGGGGGAAAAAGGGGTGAAAAAACGTGGGGCCCCATAGTTTTCATGTTAAAATATTTCCAAAAAAAACCCTCGAATTCCCGGAAACCCCCCATTTCCCGATATGGATTTTTCCGGACCCAAAAAACCCGAGGTTTTGGGGATTGTTTTGAGTCCCCCCGACATTTTTTTTTTTTTTTTTTTCTTTCTTTTTTTTAAAACCCCCCCCCCCCCCCCCCCCCCCCCCCCCCCCCCCCCCCCCCCCCCCCCCCCTCCCCCCCCCCCCCCCCCCCCCCCCCCCCCCCCCCCCCCCCCCCCCCCCCCCCCCCCCCCCCCCCCCCCCCCCCCCCCCCCCCCCCCCCGCCCCCCCCCCCCCCCCCCCCCCTGGGCAGGAAACCGTTCTTGAGTATTGAAAATTTTCTTGCCCCCCGCCAGGTGGCAGCTGTCAGCGGCGTATTTTTTTTACATTTTGGGCCCCCGGGACACTCACGGTTCACCTGCACAGTCCTTAGCCCCCGCCCACTGCCCCTGGGGGCAGGAAAACTCTTTGGACTATGAATATTTTGCTCCCTCCCGCCGGGGGCCCGATGCTCAGCGGTCGTATTTTTACATTGGGACACCACTCACGGTTCCCCTGCCAGCTTCCGTTATCCCCTGACCCCCCTGCCCCTGGTGCAGGAACGTCTCTTGAGCTATTGAACATTTTTCTGCTGCCCCCCGTCGGGGGGCAACATGCCGCGGACGTAAAAGTCCGCGGGGGGGGTAGTTGATATTTGCGGTTGCCGGACAGTAAATACTAGGTAGGAAAACGTCCGGGGGTGGGTAAGGGGCATCGACTGTTGCGACCCCCGGGACTTTTGGGGTTTTTGGACCAGGGGCCCCCCTATTAGTCGGGAAAACGGGTTTATATATATTAAATCCGTATTTCCGGGCATAAGACGCAACTCCGCATAAGACGCCCCCTTTTTTAAAAGGAGGTTTTTTAGAAAAAAAAATATTTTTGGGGGTTTTGAGTTTTTTTTTTTTTTTGTAAATTTAGAAAAATGTTTATAAAAAAAGGGTTTTTAGGGGGAAAACAAATGATTATGAGCATGTCTTAAATACAATACACAGTGCAGTGAATGGAATGAAAAAATTACTAGTAAAATGAAAGGAAAACGGTAACCAAAAACGGGCATAAATCATAATATTTGCAGTCCCCCACGAATTTATATTCTAATATTTTTTGCCATGCCCTATAGCTTATATTTAATGTTTTTAGGGATGGGGGTTTTTTTTTTTTCTGCTATTTGGGGTTTAGATTTTTTGGGGGAAATTTGCATATAATATTGGATTTTTTTGGTAGTGGGGTTTCAAAAATCCCAGGGCTCTTTCCGACCAACCCTCGTGTACTTTCTTCATTATGAGTATTTTTACCCCCTTTCCCCCGGCGGGAATTGAAAAAATGGATTACACGTATCCGAAAACTACCGTTATTTAGTAAAATTAAGTTAGGTTAAATCAGATTAGGGTTTGAGTTAGGTTGGGTGAGGTGGGGTTGGTTTGTAACAGATGAATAGAGAAAAAAAACGAAAAAATTCCCTTAAAATGGCGTGTGAAGCGTAACAAAGTTTTCGGGGGCGGACCTTTGGGGGCCCGGTTGCCCCCCCCCCGCCCCACACACATACATATACACAAACATTGATTTCTGACAAAACGAGAGCCAGATTAATTCAAAACACCTCAAACTATTCAGGAGGACTAAGTTTTTCGGCTCGAATCGGTGGTTGGCCATACAAAAAAATTCACAGATATTTAGAATAACACTGTAAGGTGATTTTTTTTTTGGTGTTTTTATTTACATTTGTGCCTATAGCGCCTGTAGCAGTTGGTGACCCCAGGGCTCGGTGGTAGTCTCTGAAGTTCCACTTGAGGCTGGTGTGGTTGGTCCCTCGCCCTTGTGGCGAGGCGGATTTTTATAGTGACGCTGTGATTAGAGCCATGCCGCCCCCGCCTGTGTCCTCCGATGCACTCGCAATCGAAGTAGAGTTGATTGCAGGGCCATGTGGGTGTTCTTAGGCCCCTCGACGGTGCAGGAAAGGTCTTGGTTTTCTTCGGATCGAACCGTCGGGTCACCGGAACACGCCAGTCGGAGACGCTAACCACTTCCCGCTAACCGACCCGCCTCCCCCAAAAGGTTTTTCCAAAAGTTAAACCATCTCTACCTTGTTATTGTTGTAATTGTTGAGGGCACCGTTGTCGGGATCGCAATATTTCCCTGTTTTGACAACCGATGAAAATCTATCACAGTTGCCGAGGGTTGCATTAGTCTTCTTCATGAAGGTACAGGTGAAGGCTGGTGTCACACTCGGAAATCCACGGCGCGTTCCGTCAGTCCGTGCCTTATATTTCACACTATTCGTCACGGTTCCGTCTTTTTGGCAGTTTCCTGCTCCCCTCATGGTGCCTCAGAGGCTATGGTTGAAGAAATTGGCATTACTAGCACTTCTGTTTGGATTAAGAAGAGAAGATTTAACCTAAAGACCTGTTTGGGTACATACAATCCTTGAGAAAACAGACAATTATCAGCACGGCACAGTCTCATAACGTCAAACTATTCTTCCCGAAACCGTTACAATAGACAGAACGGTGATTGTATTGGAGCCGTGACGGCGGCGCATCCCGTTAGTGTAACACGTCAAGTTGGTTGAATGTAAAGAAATTATAACGGAATTGTGATGAACGTGCCCGGTGTCACCATGATGGTATGGTGTGATTTCGGCCTTGAGAGGGGACGGTGTGGTGCGTGATGGATCTTGGTCTTGAGTGTACCGTGTGGAAGACTTGTCCTACAGGTACAGTTGCAGCCTTTTTACTAGCACTCTTTTCATTCAGATTTGACACCCTTATACGTAGAGGTACAGGGGTGAGGATTGAGGGTCCGTGTACAAGGCCTATGATGGCTCCTATCCCAACTTGCTTACCACTGTAGAGGCGCTCATACACACACGCACATACAAACCTGCATCGGCTTAGGCACCCCCCCTGTCTGGGACCAGGATTAGAGGAGGCCCGATGGTGACCTGACGCTGCCTGACTTGTCCTCGCCGCACAACCTGCAACATCAGCCAGTATTCAGTCAGCCACAGGACACACGAGACAACGCGCGCACCTGCTTGTCGACAACGTTGTACAATACCCCGTCGCTGTTCAAATAACAATGAATAGTCACGACAGCCCCCCGCTTTTTTTTTTTCCCCATTTTCCCCCCCTTGTTTGTATAGGTGTCTTACATGTGACGTCACAGCTCGTTGTTGTGGACTCAGCGACTAGGCTCGGGAAATGCGAGCTGGAGACCAACAAAATCCACTTGCACGCACGGTTTTTCCAGCTTATGAGTAATTTTCCCCTTTACCAATATATGTTTTATGCAGTATAAAAGATATACTGTTGTCCTTCGGATAACCATGTTTGTTCTATAATATATCAAATAAAACCGTAAAAACACACTAAAGAAAGGCCATTCTTGAGACTCAAGAAATATCATGAATTAATATTCACCAGCGCCTCCCCTTTCTATTTTTTTGCTTGAAATTTTTTACATGGACAATATCAATAGAAGCCGAATTTTCATTATCTTTCCATTGATATATATTTCGTTATCTGTTATATGAATTAGAGCTGCATAATTAGCGTTAACTAATACATAGCATCATGAAATCGGTAATTTTTCACGATTGATGAGGTTATTTATTTAGTTAACGCTATTTATACATGTTTCTAATCATTTACTATCGAGCTAACAACATAATTCTATCAAGCGGAAAGCTAATGAATTCCGCTTCCTATTATATTCTCCATGTAAATGTTTTTCGAGCAAAATATTAAATTGGCGCTGGTGCTGGTTCATCGCCTATTTTTTCTTGAGAGTCTCATTAATGGCCTTCTCTTTAGTGTGTTTTACAGTTTTTGTTATTTGATAATATTATAGACAAACATTTCCGAAGACAACATTAAGCTTTTATACTGATAACATATCTTTGGTAGAGGAAAATTACCATAATCGGGCAAACACGTTGTGGCAAGTGAGTTTGTTTGGTCCTCCAACTCGCTCCGACGGACGGCATTTTGGCTTGAAGACGCTAGGGTCCCTGACTTCATGCAAGACACCTATAGACGAGACTCCCCAAGATCACTACACTCCCTCTCACCGCTCACCTCCCTTCAAATAAAACTTTAACCGGTCTTTGGTTTCACTATTCCATTTATCACAATATTTTCTTCCAGCGAAGAGTCCATCACCCTTTTCTGCCTCCTTCTATCATCTCTTCCAACTGGTGTGTCAACTTGTGTGGCGCGTGTCCGAATGAGGTTATTGAAGGCGACCTCTAATATGCTGGATGTTTGTCTTTTCCATGGGTGCGGGGAGGAGTCTTGAGCGTTATGACCCATGGTGGGTGCGGGAGGGCGTCGCCCAGAGTGAGTATCCCAGGTGAAGCAGGCAGAACCTTAGATATCAGACGTTTTACAATGGAGAGCAGCATCGGGGGTGGAGTGATGTTTAACATCCTGACAGCGCACTCTTGGCAGCAACAATCGCTATCTTTTTGGCCCCAGCTCCTTATTTTTCCCTCTTAACTTCCCACCTTTTCTTAGTAATTATGAATTACTGTTGATAACACGTTCAAATTTGTGCTCAGGGGGGGGTGAACTACTGCTCAACACGATAATCAGACCCTATTAGTATACAGCCAACTGGCTGTTCTGCATTCTCTGCCCGCCTCTCATGCGCTAATATGGCCGCATTAGACGCAGTGTGAACTTGCATTCCTTTTTTAAGGGAAAAACCCGCGTCTTATGCGCCGGCAAATCGTATATATATTTATTATATATATTATTATATATATATATATATATTATATATATATATATAGTAATATATATTATTATATACTATATTATATATTATATATATATATACAATATATACAACACTACCCTCCCAGTTTCGGCGCTTGCTTTCTTCCCAAGGCATAGCGCGAAACTAGCTGTAACACTGAAAAGAATGCTTCTTTAGTCCGGTGCGAGGTGACCTCCCGTATTTTACAGCTTATAAGACTCACTTTTTCCCCACAAAAATATCCTGAAATAAGGCCCCAGCCCTGTCCACCCACAGTGAATGGTACCGGGTGTTTAGAGCGCAGGTTTGTGACCTGCTTTCCCGGGTTCGGGGTGATGGCTTTGGGGGGCCAACACTCCGAGAGGCGAGGAATAGGAGAGGAGCTTGAAACTTGAGTTGGGAGTCCACGCCGCGGATGCTGTCGTGTGCAGCCTTTAGTCCTCGTCGTTCCTCCCACCAAACCGTGGGAGATTCAATGAAGAAATGCTACAGAGTAGGCAAAGAAGAAGAATATGTGGGTCCTCCCTGCAAAGTAATGACTTTTTGCCTCTTTTTTTTCTCCTTTTTTTCCTATTGCTTCTCTTTAGAGGAAGCACGGGCTAAATTAGAAAGCCCGTCAGAGGGTTCGGTATTTATAAATATTAACGGGGGGGAGGGTACGAGGAAACAAGGGCCGAGCGTAGGTAAAGGAGAGGAGGCAACGACACGTGCACCCGTACATAATCCGTGTCGCGTGGGCAAGTGTCTGTTTACGCTTTGGGGAGGGAGGGGCCAGATGGCGAAGTGAGTGGGATGCTGGGCATGGGGCAAGTAGTGTTCAAGGGGGTTTTTTTGGGTCTGCGAAACAGTGAGGGCACGGGGGAGGGGCGTCACCAAGTATTTGTGTGGAGCAATGGGAAGCCGAGCCTAATTAGTCGACCAGCTGTTTTCCTACAGGTGGGGTTGAGGCGTTTTGTCTGGTGGCCGTGATGTACCATGGGGGCAACGAGGGTCAAAGCTCCACAGCATCGTTGGTTTAGGCTAAGCTGAGTCAGGCCGAAGACATTCGTACAGCTACAGTACCCACCACAAGGTCTTGACAAAAAGATCTTCGTTGCTACAGATCTTGCCTACACACACTGCGGGCTTGTGTGTACATCCTGTCATGCAGTGTGAGCCTGCAGGCAGCCATGTCCCCCCGCACACCGGTCGACACACACACTCACCCGCACAAAACCCCACACCAAAACCACAAAAGCACGCTGTTAACCCCTTCACACCCAGAAACTTTCCTTTGCTATACAATTGTCTGTTGTTAGCCATAACATTTTTTAAAAAATAACTGAAATAAAAATTGCCCTAAATTTAAACGTCATTCTTTAGTTTTACACTAAAAATTTTAAATGTTTTTTTAAATCTTAAAAAGGCCAATTTTTTTTTTCCCCTTTAGTAAAACCCGTAGTTGGGGGCCCCTTCACAACCAAGGGGGGAAACCCCGGGCAGGGAAACATTTTTTTTTTATTTAAAATCACCCGCCACCACAAAAAATGTTGGGGTTACCCGGGGTTTTCCCCCCCCTCCGGGGTGGGTTGGGCCCAACATTAAAAAAGCCCTGGGGGCCTGAGGGGATTCGGGTTTTACTGGGTAAAACCAGGGGGCAAAAACACAAAACTTCCCCCCCCAAGGGGGTTTTTTAAATAACTTTTTTTTCTAAACAATCAATAAAAGGGAAAGGGGAAAACCTTTTTTTTTTTTGGGGGGGCCCAACCCTCCCTAAAAAATTCCCCTTAAAAGAGTGGCCTGAAATTTGGGGGGCGCCGTTTTACTTTTTACCCCCTAAACATCCCCAAGCAGTTTATGTCTAATTCTCCCAAAGGGCCATAAAGGGGACCCTTTCGTAAAAGGGGGGGAAAAAGGGGCAAGGGGGGGAAAAAAAAAAATCCCCTTTTTGTAAAAAGCAAAAAGAAAACCTTAAGAATCTTGTTCAACTAACATAAGTGAAATTTGAATTTTAAGGGTGAGAAATCCCCTTATTTTAAAAGGGGGGGGGAAAGGGGGGGGCCTTTTTACCTCAGGGGGTTTCTACCGTTGAAATAAAAGTAAAAAGGTTTTTTTTTTTTTTGGTTGGGGTTTAAAATTTTCCCCCTTTTTCGAAAGTTGGGGCATTTGGGGGTTTTGTTTTTTGTGTTTTTCTCTGTGTCTGTTTGTTATAAATCTTTAAAAAAAAAGATCCGGAAACGGGTCACTAAATGAGTTTTTTTTGCGGTTTTTCCCCCCCCCTCAAAAAAAAAAAAAGGATGTTTGAAACGTTACCTTGCGTTAAAACATAAAAAACCCTAAACATTTTTAAAGTTGATAAACCTTTTAATTTTTCGGGCAAACAACAGATGTTTGCCCCTTTTCAAAAAAGGGCTGGACAAAAAGGATTACAACAAACAGGGGGACATTTTTTTTAAGGGCGTTTTTTTTGGCCCGCCCCCTGGGGGCCCCGAGGTTTTTTTGTTTGCCCCCCCCCCCTTATTCAAGAATAGGGTTTTTTTTTTTTTGGGGGCAAGCCCTTTGGGGCCCCAATTTTTTTTTTTTTAAAATTTTTTTTTTTTTTTTTTTTTTTTTTTTTTCAATTGGGGTGACCCTTGGGTACGGGGGCCCCAAAATATTTTAAAAATCCGGGTTAAAAAAAAAGGCTGTTAAAAAAACCCCCAAGGATTTTTTGCCCCCTGTTTGCCGAACCAAAGCCTGTAAAAAAAAAATTTTTCCCGGGGGGGGGAGCAAAGCCCCCCGGGGGGACTTGAAAAATTTTTTGCGGGAAAAAGGGGGTTTCCCCGGGGCATTAAAACGGGGTTAATGAAACTTTTGTGAAGGATGGAAAAAATTGCCCCTTTTTTGTTAGAAATTTGAACCATGTTCTGGCCAAAAAAGGGGTTTTTTCAAGGGCCCTAAAGCAAATAAGATTTTTTTTTTTAAAAACCTAACTCCCAAAAGGGTTTGGGAAATTTTTTTTTGGTTTTAAAAAATTGGTTTTTACTCGAATTTGGGGAAATTTAAAAATTTTTAAGATTACCATGGTTTTGGGGCCGGGTCCTCAAACCATTTTTCCCCAACATTTTTCTTCCAAAAATTTGGCGCTCAGTGAAAAGCGGGGGAACGTTTCCACCAGGCATTGCCCCCATAAAACTCGATACGGGGGACGATTCACCCCACAGATAGGGGCTATTGCTGGACGCTACAACGTGAGTGTACTGCTCTACAAAGAAAGAGCAAAATACAGAAACACTTCTTGTCTTGGAGGGGGTAGTACTTTGTTGTTCGGGATAGTTTTTTTTTTATGTATATTTTTACCAATTTTAGATCTTGACTGTTCTTTTTGAAAACATCTAGTCGCTGTTCTTCGGAACTACGCATCTTTCTCTCAAAAAAAAACTCGAAGTTGTGTTCCAAAAAATATATATATTAATATATATATATATTAATATATATTATATATATTTATATTATATATTATAAATTATATTAATATATATATATATATATATTATATATATTATAATATAAATATATATTATATATATAATAATATTAATCTGTATTTTTGGGAAAACACTTCGGATTTTATTATATATAATATAAAATTTTAATATATATATTATTATAAATATATATTATCTGTATTTTGGAACCCTTTGGAAAAATTTTTTTTTTTTATATATAATATATATATAATTTTTAATATTTTTTAATTTTTATTTAAAATTAAAATTTTATATAAAGTCAAAATTTCTGTGATTTTTGGGATTTTTCGGATATTTCCAAGATGTGCACTTTTTGGG